>CM042012.1:70382009-70469509 GCA_023525715.1 Cichorium intybus | reverse complement strand
CAGTAATCGTTTACCACTTGTCGATCGACTCCAGGATCGTCGATCAATGGAATCAGTAACGGTTGTTAAATATTTGTTTCTACCTTGTTGATTGACTCCAGGAACGTGAATCAAATGACTGCAATTCGATGTCTTGTTCTTTGTTTCCTGCGTTGTCGATCAACTTCGTGATGTTTTTGCATCCTCATAGGCTGGTACTCTGATTAACCCTAATAATTGTTTCGATTAACATGTTTAATTAAGGGTCCCTTTAATTAACGTTAAGTTATTCTCCACGTATAAAGTGCCAGGTCATTTTGTATACGATCAAATTTAATTGTTAATGCCACGTAATCTCTAAAACAGGCTATTGAAGGTAAAAACTAATTTTTTGGGTTAATTTAAAGGGTAAAAAATTAAAGATTGTGTTTTTCTGAACAAAAAATTACTCAGGGGTTTTTCTGCATACTACCTAATAAAAGGATGAGCTTTTCTGTATTTTGCCCATATATATATATATATATATATATATATATATATATATATATATATATATATATATATATATATATATATATATATATATATATATATATATATATACTATACTATAAACCATATATAAATTACAACCCTTTAATGCATGTTTGTCTTAATTTTTAAGACTGTACACATTTTAATACACAACTCACAAATTATCATGCCTATGTTACAATTGACTTATGCATTAATAAAAAAGAAATAAAAAACGGAATCAATTACACGCCTGGTGTATCAGTTGCCTAAAACAAAAATACCCTCATTTACAAAATATAACCTTCTCTCCTAAAACCCTAATGCTCCCAAGACTCTTCATTTTCGGCCATCCTCTCAGCCGCGATTCTCTCAGCCGCAACCTCGCTTCCGATCGCCACCCTCCTTTTCCGGCTGCCACCATCCGATGAACGACCACCTTCACACCGATTTCTCTATCTATATCTTCAAATCGAGAACCAAGACATCGGCTACTCACTGTTTTCGGACCATTCCCCACAAGCACCATCCGATCCGGCCATCAACATCACTGTTTTCGGACCATTCTCTCTATCAAGCCATCGATTCCCGTATACCAAGCCATCGCACAAGCTCGCCATCCGCTATTGCTCGCCGTCGATCTAGATCTACTTGAAGCAACATTTCACCACCATTGCTGCAACATCAGACCACCACTTCAATGGTAAGGTTTCGATTCTTCTTTTTCGAATGCACTCCATCTGTCACCGCATCAACCCCATCTCGAATGAGTTTTGTCAATAACCTGCCTCAACATTCCAATGAGTGGTAACGAGTGAAGATTACTTCCGATGGTAGAATTAAATGGTGGGTAAATAGAATAAACTAGGTAATTTGGTTCATAAATGCTTGAATGTGATTGTGGTTCTTTATTTTTGGTTGATCTTTGACAATAAAGAGTCCTAAACCGGGTATTCCCCATTGTATTTGTTTCAGATATGACGATATAGAGTCCCTCACAGAGTCTCATACCAGATATGGCGATACTCTGCATCTATTTTGCTATCGTAATATTGCATCTATATATTGAGTTTCGGTTTCGGTCGAGTTTGTGTTTACAGTGGCCGACCGGCATTTCAAGGAATGGACAAGATTGAAAAAAGGGTAAGTTGTAATATTCTTTCTATGAAAAAATCGGATTAGTTTATTCATTTGTCTACTCAAAGCTCAAAACATGGTACTGAAGTTCTAAAGCTCAAATAGGATGATTGAAGCTTTTAAAGACATTTTGTGGTAGTCCATATGAAACTCATTGTGTACAAATCAATGTTCAATTTGACCAATTACTGTGTTTGCTCGGCTGTGCAGGGAAACTACATACATCTTACATTAGATCTGATTTGGGCTTTTCTTCTTTAGATATGATACCCTCACCGTTGTAGCCTTCTATGCCACTCACAACTGCGACCCTGAAGGGTAAACTACACCGCCACTTCCCTCTTTATGTAATCTCTCTCTCTCTCTCTCTCTCTCAAACGTTGACTGATTTTGGTATTTTTAACCATTTTCATGTTCGAGTCTTCAATCCCAGGTAGTTTTTGTTTCATTCTGCGATTTTATCACCTTTTGTTGGTTGATTTTACAACCATCGATTTCTATGTTTAGCTTTAAAATGTTGGTTACACAGGTTAGATCTTTTGCATTTAATATTGTACATGTAAATACTCACCGGCTGTGAATGTGTTATCTTCCACACAGGAGGCCCTAATTTTGTTTCAATTTTCTTTTCAGATGGTCTCCATAAATGTGTTGTATCTTCCAGGTAGGAAATCATTAACAACCAGTCTTTGGCACTTACCTTTGTTTTCACTTTCATCACGTTCAGATATGAAAAAAACAAAGAAAAAAAGAGAATCGAATAGAAGATTTGGACATAATGCTGATTTTCCAGTTGTTCTTTTTGTTGTTATGGGCTTCTAATCGTTTTTTGGACATAATGTTGATTTTCCAGTTGTTCATTATGTGCATATTTTTTGGTCTCATGGCAGAACAGTCCACATTCTTGATTTTGAATAATGTCAAAGTATATGTGCAAGTTCTTCTAACATGCTTCCATGTTGTGGTTATTGACATTTATCTGGAAAAATCTCTCAATTTCAGGACCGACCCAATTTCCCCAACTAGAAGCTCGAGTTGGATCATAAACATGACAGAAAAATTCCTAGATATGTCTATCTCTTCTCTCTAACTTTGTGTCCTCCAATTTCTACACGAGGTAGTCACTTTCTGATTGGGTTTTTATTTTTATTTTTGTTATCAGGTTATGATTATTGTGGTTTGACATTTTCCTAATTTTTTAAATCTAATTTCGAGATGATTATAGCATTGTACTATTTTTCTTACAAACTTTGGTAGATTTCAGAATTTTTACAGTTTTGGTCCGGATTATAGCTTTCAAATTTTTACAGTTTTGGAAACTTTAAAATTTTTGAAATTTTCAAATTTTGAAAACTTTGAATTTTGAAAACTTTCAAATTTTCAAAATTTGAAATCTTTCAAATTTTCAATTTTGAAAACTTTCAAATTTTCAAATTTTGAAAATGAAAGGAAACTAATTTTTCAAATTTTGAAACCTTTAACATTCTTGAAACTTTCAAATTTCCGGATTTTCAAATTTGCGGATTTTCAAACCTCAAGTTCCGGTTTTTCCGGATTTTCAAACCTCAATTTCCGGATGAGACAAATTTTGAAAATTTTAAAATTTTTGAAATTTTAAAATTTTGAAAACTTTGAATATTTTGAAAACTTTCAAATTTTTAAATTTTGAAAACTTTCAAATTTTCAATTTCAAAAATTGAAAATTTCAAATTTTCAAATTTTGAAAACTTTGAATTTTGAAAACTTTCAAATTTTCAAAATTTGAAAACTTTCAAATTTTCAAATTTTGAAAATGAAAGGAAACTAATTTTTCAAATTTTGAAACCTTTAACATTTTTGAAACTTTCAAATTTCCGAATTTTCAAATTTGCGGATTTTCAAACCTCAATTTCCTGTTTTTCCGGATTTGCAAACCTCAATTTCCGAATGAGACAAATTTTGAAAACTTTAAAATTTTTGAAAATTTTAAATTTTGAAAACTTTGAATATTTTGAAAACTTTCAAATTTTCAAATTTTGAAAACTTTCAAATTTTCTATTTTGAAAATCTTCAAATTTTCAAATTTTGAAAACTTTAAAATTTTCAAATTTTGAAAACTTTCAAATTTTCAAATTTTGAAAACTTTGAATATTTTGAATTTTTTTTGAAAAGTTTCAATAATTCATTGTATATTCTAATCATTTTTATCTATGGTTTTGGTCGGATATTGGACTGATATTTGACTCTTTTTTTCTGATTTCTTAAGCAGAAAATCTGACTCTTTTTATGTATGGTTTTGGTCGGATATTGTATTCCAAGTGTCAAATGGGTATAATGAAAACATTCAGTTGCACAGAAGTAAATCACAGGCGTTGGCATTTCTGTCTCTGTTTTTGTCTTCTTCAACTCGCATCTCTCTCATCAAAGGTTTTTGATTTCTTTCGTATATGTTTTTCATCATGTATCTAGATCTACACAACCTTTGTACAACCAAAGTGCCTCTCCCTAACTATGTTTAAGTGTGTATTTATACAGGACTTAGTTTGTTTCGATAATTGGTTTTGGTTGCTGTGATTTGAGGAGACACGCAGACAGAGTTAAGAAAAGAAACGAAAATCGATCTGAAGGGTAACTTTTAGTTTCTTGCACAATCGTGCTATCCGATTTTGAAGTTGTCTCCGAGGAAGCTTTTGATATTCTTTTCAACTCTACCTGGATCTAAAAGGTATGGGTCGATGGTCCTCTTTTGATCTACATAAATCTCTCTCTCTCTCTCTCTCTCTCTCTCTCTCTCTCTCTCTCGATGATTTCAAAGTGGTAATGTCCAACCGCTGTCTCATACTTCCTTTTCTACATGTTGTTCTTAGAAAAGAGCTTATCTTTGATTTTTGTATGAGTTTTATTTGGTAATATCCGCAGCTTTGTCATTTGATATTTGAATTTAGTATACGAATGTATTTTTGATTTCAAAACCCCGTTGTCTGTAAACCCCTCAATCATGAGTCATCTCTTATTGACTAAAAGGCAAAACGTACAGTAGAGGAGCATGTTCAAACATTCACAAAGCAGGTCTGAATGACTTAATGACAGGAGCAGTCGCAACCAAAGCAGGTCTGAATGGAGAAGTGGTCCCCAAAACAATCCATATTCCTACAAGAGAGAAGCTTTCCCTGTTTGATGTAGTCATGGTATATTATATAGCTCTTAATGATGTCGTTTAATAAATGAAAACATATCAAGAAATTCCCTTTTTGACGATTTAATCTCTTTGGCCTTTTAGATTCGAGATTGAGATGTATTTACATATCTTAAAATTAACTTTTTATTTTATTTTGTATTTCGGGTTTAAAATGTTTCTGATCTTATTTTTTGTGATATGGGCAAAAGAATGCAATTGCATTGCAATTATTGTAAAAATAGACGTACATGGCTATTTCTTGCAATATTGACGATAAAAATACATAACCAAGTAAAAACAATACTTATACGTAAATACCGAGACTCTTTGGTTTCAATAAATTATGTTTATCCTTAAGGAAAGAAGCTATTGGACTATTGAACGTAGTATAATACTACAAATTGAAATCTTATTATGTATTGATGTTGTAATCTTTTGATGGTTGATTGGAGTATTGGACAATCGAAGGCAGTATTACGGATTGAAACCATGAAACTATATCATTGATCAAATATCACTATTCAATGTTTGATGAAAAGAAATTAACGTTTGGAAAGTATTCACGTAAATGAAACCGTGCACACCCTACCAATAAAAAAGTATTCGTCGCCTGTCACATTGTGCGGGTTGGCCACCCCTTCCCCCCATTTAACGCAAAATAACAACATACAATTATAATTAACGCAAAATAGAAACATATTTAAATCTTATTATAAGTAATGTGAAATAGCACCCTTGAGGTATAAGATAATCACCGAAATAAATCTATTCTCCCCACACTCTCCACCCCGATATTTAACATTTGTCTCATTGTTATTCATTGAACAAGTAGCGAAGTATTTATCGCCGCCGCATCGCGCGGGTACACACCTAGGAATCTACCTTTAATGTAAATTCTCCCCAAACGAAATGTTTACTTTGTCTATTTTTTTGGATTATAACATTGCACTTCTATTATTGTTGTTATTATAGCATTGTACTTTCCTTAAATGCGAGTTCTGCCCAAACTATGCATTTAATTAGTTGTATTTTTTGCGGATTATAGCCTTGTACTTTTTGTTTTTACAAAATTTGTTAGATTTAAGAATTTTTACAGTTTTGT
Organism: Cichorium intybus; assembly: GCA_023525715.1. Classification (NCBI taxonomy): domain Eukaryota; kingdom Viridiplantae; phylum Streptophyta; class Magnoliopsida; order Asterales; family Asteraceae; genus Cichorium; species Cichorium intybus. The sequence goes on along the minus strand of CM042012.1, from coordinate 70,463,621 downwards.
TCCGAAAAATTATTTTGCCCCTTGCCCATTTGTTTACTTTGTCTTTTGTCTAGCTTATATCATTCTACTTCTATTTATCATTTCATTGCAAAATATCCCTATAGTTCCAATCCGATTTCTAAAAGTTTTTTTTTCCATTTTTGGTCCCACACTCTCATGTATTTACCGTCTCCTATATCTTTGGAAAGGTAATCAATAGCTCGAAAAGAAATTAATCACTCTCATATTCGCCAACTCCCCCTCCCATCTGCAACCTAAAACCTAAAAAGTAATTGCCGAAACGAAACTATTTCCCGCCGCCGCATTGCGCGGGTACGCAGCTAGTATATATATATATATATATATATATATATATATATATATATATATATATATATATATATATATATATATATATATATATATATATATATATATATATATAGAAGAAGGATCTAATACTAAGTAAAATTATGGTAAGAAGGTAAAAAGTTTTTATTTATTTGGTTTTTTGACGAACCACCAAAATGAATCACTAGATGAATAAAAAATAACATGATTCATGAAAAAAAATTCCTGAAAAAACATATTGATGAATCATTTTTTAATAAATCAAGTTTTTATTCACGTTACGGACAATTTTACTAAATAACAACTAAGTCATCGTAAAAATGAATCATCGAGTGGAATTTTCGAGAATTGTTTTTTGTGAATCATGTTATTTTTGCATCATCTATTGATTCATTTTGTTGGTTCGCCGAAAAAACATGTAAATAAAAAACATCTTACAATTCTTCCAAATATTTCCTTCTTACCGGATCCCATTATGTACATGTGCACCTTCAAAATGAATATCAAACACACGCACGCAGACACTCACACACACACACACACACACATATGAATCATTTTTTAATAAATCAAGTCATCGTAAAAATGAATCATCGAGTCGAATTTTCGAGAATTGTTTTTGTGAATCATGTTATTTTTGCATAATGTATTGATTAATTTTGTTGGTTCGCCAAAAAAACATGTAAATAAAAACTTCTTACCATCCTACTAAATATTTCCTTCTTACCGGATCCCAATATGTACATGTGCACCTTCAAAATGAATATCACACACACACACATACACACACACACACACACACATATATATATATATATATATATATATATATATATATATATATATATATATATATATATATATATATATATATATATATATGTATATATATGTTTGTATTTATACGACAAATCTGTAGAAATGGTGTTTGTGGTTTGCACAAAATTGTGGTTAAGGTCTAAAATTTTTTATATTCACAAAAATAAACAATTTTTTAACTGTGTGTATGTGGGTTTGGTCCTTTCCTCTACCAGTTATTTCGTGTTTAAGTTATTGAATCATTTTAAATTATTCCTAATATAATCCATAATCTAATCCGGTAGGGGTAAAATGGTATTCTTAGAAATATTGATTTCATTTGACTAAGTCTACGAATTTTCAATTATAACATTCTCGTTTAAATGTAAAGTGGAAAAAAAGGATTCCCAAATCCATACGTGTGCTTCATGTATCCTTTCCCTTTGTAACTATCAAAATCGAATCAAGATTACAATCATGAAATATTCAATAAAAACAAACTTGTATTTAGTTTAAGAGGTACATTGTTTACATTGATAGCTACATAGAGAACAATTTTTATTAATAAACTTTCAAAATTTTAGTAATGAACATTCGAATGTTCATTAATGAATAATCGAATTTGCACAAAATAAACACATAACAATGTACATTCTGACACTATGCACTTTACAACAAATAACAATGTACATTGTTACACTAAGTCGGTTAAAACTATACAGTTTTGGAAATTTTCATTAATGAATTATTGTATATATATATCATAATTCAGATTATATATAAACAATTGTTTTGAGTTTTTTCTTGTATTAGTGAGGTGTTCTGCAAATAAGAATGTCTAGTAAGGATCATTCGAATGTTCATTAATAAAACTTTAAAAACTTAGGCTTAGTTATTGATAAACATCTTAACCCAATATGTTTCCTATTGATTTAACTGTTGAAGATGGATGTAACAATTATGGCCTAAGGCTTACACAATATTTTAGGAAGAACAATGTAACAAGTGGGTTTCAAGCTTACATGATATTGGATGTAGAACAACTAATATGTTCATAACTAAACATTATCTTAATTATGTTCATTACTAAACACAACATAGAAGCCTGAATTTTTGTGATTAATAGGTTTGTCAACCATGACGAAAGGGTATTTGAAGATAAAAAGGAAAAAGCAAAGACAAAGACAAAGAACCTGATGATTTTGAGTCCTCAATATCCAATATATACATATTTTTATGAAGTTTTATCGGTGTGCTAAATATAGTTTACTAATATATATTATTATATACCTTATCATTCTTGTTTACATGAAGTAATGATTCATATAAATCAAAAAAACCAAGAAGGACAAGAAGATTGTTGATGTACCTGTTGACTGCAAACTTATCATGAAAAACAAAATAATCCACTACCAACATGACTAGAATGCCTGTCCATATGTACACAATAACAGCTAGAACAACCCAAAGTCACTTTTTTGGCCATTGGAAGTTTGAACGACAATCAACTTGATGCTGTTTGAGAAATGGGATTTAAATCTATGATTGGAATGAAGGTAAACTGTGTTCTTACGAGTCTATGATACTATTGTTTTGGCCAATTCAATACATATACGATGTGTGTTATACTTGAAGACAGTTTTATTGAAGTCACTGTTGAAATGAAACATCACATGATTGGGTTACGCCACAAAGGTCCATATATTTTTACACTTGCTACCTGTTTGCATGACAATGTGGTTTTGAGACAGTAGATAGATGTCTACAATAATAAGGATGATGATGAGAGATATTTACAAGCATATAATAAGTTCTTCATTGACAGATATGACTCAGGATCAATTTTGTTGTTTTGGTCGTAAATTCATTATTTGAGACTTATCCTAGTGGTACGTGCAAAACCACAATTGTTTCCTACATCCTAGGCAATGTAGATATATCTTTATTAGATTGGTGAGGGTACATTTTGATGTGTTTTTTGAATTGGAAATAGAGTTGGAAAAACGATGATTCATATTGTGTATTTATCGGGCCGACCACGATATTATTGATATATTTGTTAATCCTTTGTTTTAATCCTTATTTGTTAATTAATATACAAATATTAAAAAACATATATTTACAAAAACTTTAACTTGTTTATATCTAACAGTTGATTTATCTTTATTATACCGATTTCCCGTCAAAAGCATTTTCCCCGAAAATGGCCCGCAAGTTCGTCTTGGGATATTATGTCTATCGTCATCACGAAGATTTTGAACTAAAATTTGGCTTTTATTTCGTAGATCCGCGGTCCTACGTGGTGTCATTTTAGAACCCAAAGCACATGAGCTATTTGTTTTTAAAATTTTTGATAAATTTTTAGTATTGAACATACAAGAGTATCTTAAGTAGTCAACCTGAACATTATATATAAGTAGAATGGATGTTTATCACAAATCATAAGATATATTTTAGAATATATATATTCAAGAGTGAATCTGTCATCAACAAAATATATATTGAAAATATATTGTCACTTGATTACTTTTTGAAAGTGAATTGTCGTTTTCTATGTTGGTTATATTTTATCAAGAATCATCATAAAATGATATTGCCAATACCATATGATCTTATAGGGTCATGCCAATAACAAGTATACACCAATTTGATTATTTAAACTAGTTAATTTGATTCATGTTAAAATATCATAATTATTGTATTGATTATTTTACTAAAATAATATTGTATCTTATTCATATGTTATGAATTACTTCAAGTATGGTAATTTTATTATTTAAAGGTTAAATGAATTAAATAAGTTTGTACAACTTTTATTATTTAATTTTAGGAAAAAACTCATAAAAATCCAAAATATTTTCATTCAATTATTAAAAAACCTCTATATTATTTATTATCTGCATTGAAACTCTTATATTTTCTGAAATGTCTAATTTAAGGTTTGAGATCGGTAAATCCTAGACAACCACAAATGCTAGGTAACTAACTCTTAAGTCGTTGAGGGTTACAATCTAGTAGATTAGGCAATTTCAAAAAATATAGAAGTTTTAACGCACTAAAAATATAATATAATGTTTTTTTAATAATTTGATGAAAATATTTTGGTTTTTTTTAAATTTGATAGAAATATGTTGGGTTTGTTTTTTGCGATTTTCCCTTAATCTAAAAGTTATGTTAAATAATTTATATATATATATATATATATATATATATATATATATATATATATATATATATATATATATATATATATATATATATATATATATATATATATATATATATATATATCATTCATATATTTTCGCATGATATGGATATATATAAAATATGTTGGTTTTTTCTGAAATTTTCCGTTAATTTAATAGTTATGTTAAATAATATATATATATATATATATATATATATATATATATATATATATATATATATATATATATATATATATATATATATATATATATATATATATATATATATATATATATTAACAGGTTAAAAAATTATTTATAATGAAAAGGGCTTTTATATTTTATAAAGCCTGAGGGTAACTTTTAAAAAATATATTAGAGAGTGTGTGAGACACACTCTCTCCTCCCCGTCTCTCTCTCTCTCACTCTCTCTCTTCGGCCTAACAAACCCCCCTAGGATCCAATGATCTAGTTTGATCTAGTTTGAACCAAGTCTTATGACTTCATGTTGGATGCATCATAAGAGTGCATGCATAAAAAATATGTCTTTCTTATCTTTTTCCTCTCTCTTGGCCAATTTTTACACACACACATACAAGCTTTTCGTCTCTACTAGTTAAAGAAAGAGTTGAAGAACACATGCATCTCTTGAGGAGAAATTCGGATTTGCCTCTCAAGCTCAATAAGTTGCGTTATACAAAATTGAACTAAGGGGAGGATAGCTTGTAATACCACAAAAATCAGGTTTGAGTACTTTTTTGAGTTGTAGTAACATGTTTTGAATGTTTAAGAAGTTTTAGATGAATTGGTGATGTTTTTGAATATAGGCCAAAATAAGCAATTTGAAGAATTGATAAAATCTTGAATTGTGTAGTGTTATGATGTAACGTTTTGATTTAAATGTTAGTTATATGGCCTAATATGAAGTTTAGATACCAAGTTTATGTTTGTGGATAAATGGATTGAAAGATACGAAAAATTCGGAAGGTTTTCCTTAACAAAGGATTTAGCGGTGCTATCTCCTATAGAGACAGCGATGCTATTGAAAGTAGGTTGCTATTCTATGCCAGTCGAGTTTTTTGAGATAGTGACGGTATCCTTAGAGGATAACGATGCTATGTAATGCTGACAGGAAACCCACTTAAGGTGTTTAGACTGTCATTACATGTTAAAACACTCTAGAAGCTGTGAAAACAGGAGGAAGGGCTGAAAACTCAATGTTGGGGCTAAATTTATCATTCTAAAGTGGACATTAAAGGGGTTTACACTAGAATAAAGAATTAAGGTTAGTATGTTCTTATATATATGATTTGCTAGAAAATTATTGAGTTATTGAATGATTTTGGGAATGGATTGGAATTGTCAAATGTAGGGTTTTGTATGCATGAACGAATTGAATGATATGGTTCTTAAGTTCTGTGTATTTAGAAGAAAAAATGATATAAATGGAGGATTTATGCTACAAATTCGTGAATGGGTGGAGTTGTTCATAAATAGTGACGCTATTTATGAATAAATAGCGCCGCTATCTAGTCTGTGTGGGATAAATTCTTGAAATTAATTGTATTGATAGAAATGGTGAAACATTATGACTAACAGAGGTTTAATCTTTGTTCCCTTGTAGACAAGAAGGATTAAGGAAGCTTATAAACAAACAAACTAAGCTCATTTTTAGTTTTGGATTCAAGGTGAGTGACTTGTCTATTCACTTCTAATATGCTTTGTATATGGAAAATATATCATTATAAATGAAATTGTAGGTATGTAATGTGTTTATATCTATGGTTAAATTGTATGTTCAAACTTTATGGTGATAAACAAGGGATAGGTGTGAAATCCCTTGTATTTTCAAGTTGGTGATTTGGCTAGAATATAGTCGTTAATTATGGTGAATATATGAGACTCGTATAAAGTCTCTATATGTTGGTGTATAGCCTTAAAGTTCTTGGTGACTCCTTAATTGGGGTAAATACTTTGGTGTACAATAGCATGGTGTAAATGTTATCAATGTCTTATCTTACTTGTATGATATGAATTGGTGAATAAATTGTTGACTTTACTCTTTCATAATATGGTAATCTATCTAATTTACTCACTAAGCTTTTGCTTATTTAGTTGTTGTTTCTTGATGTTTCAGGGCCCAGTGGATCAAAAGGTAAGGCTGTCAGGGAGCAGTGAGGGTCCTAGTCACATGCCATATTTTGTTATATAATGGACATATGTAGTTATTTAGAAACCAGTTAGTCATGATACTTCTATTTTGTATCTTTTGTACATGATCTTGATCTAACTTGTCACTATGCTGCTATTTTGTACATCCTTTTGTTATCAAATCATACGATTGCTTTTAAAAATGTAAGATGTACAAAGTGTGGATTGCTTGACATTACCAAAAAACCAAGATTATCCATATAAACTTGTAATCTTAACATGCATGTAAAAGTTGTTCGGATACTACTTGTCAGGTCTTATTCAAATCAGTTTTCAAAACTTTTAAATAGTAACAACATAAGCAAAATAAATTTTGAACAACATAAAAAAAAAAAGTTTACACCCATCAATGATATATTTGAATGAACATCTAAAATAACATCAACTATATAAAGTTGAAGAACTACAACCTTTGAAGACTTTGATTAAACTCTTGAGAATGTAGGTTGATTAAGATGTCAAGAAGGCAAGAGAGTCTTGCTTTAGAGGTATCCACCAACAAGCTTGGTGACACGAAGAATTGTAAGGAGATTCCATCCCCGAAATATTTTCAAACCAATGCGGCTATTTGCCTTTCATTTCTTCTTACAACTCCCAAGTCATATCAGCCCCTTGTTTCCTTTCAAACAAATGCGGGTATTTACCTTTCAAACGAATGGGGGTAAACCTTAACCAGATTAATTTTCTTCTTTCGCAACGTAGTTTCCTTTCGGTCTAATATAATATCCAGTTGTTCCAAATACCTTAACTTGTCATCCAATTCTACATCTTATAATGATAGCTTTTGAGCTTCATTAAACAAAGTTTTTCTCAAATTGGATACATGAAACACGTCAGGAAATCCTTGTAGCTCGTTTGGAATGTCTAACCGTTAAGCAACAACTCCTACCCTTTGTATTACCTCAAAATTGACCAATAAATCTAGGGCTTAACTTCCCCAGTTTTCTAAAACAAATAATACCCTTCCAAGGTGTTGAGTCATAAATATAGATTGAGTCAAAGATGCTGATCGGATTCATAGCCAGATTTTATGCCATTAATTTTGCTATCAGTTATTGAATGGGTCTGTCCTTCCATACTTAGTTTTTTGTATAAATAGCATGTTCGTACCCTTATTAGGGTTAACTTTTGTAACTTTTCTACAGCACTCATACAGAATAGTTCACATCGAATTGTTCTTGAGTTGAATATTAATCATTCGACATCAGTTCTTCATATTGTCTGTTCTTGATCTTGTTTATTTACATTATTCCGCATTATTTGAATCTCGATCCGACTCTTGTGTTTCAACAATTGGTATCAGAGCAGGAGTTTGTGTTATTCACAGATCTGTTTTGATTATCTTTATCGTTTTGATCGATTTTGGATATCAGACTTTGATCTTTACGTTCGATTCTTCTTTTGATTTGATCTTACACTTCTGATTCATACAAGTAAACAAGTTTCAATGGCTTTTGACGACTCACATACCCAGTCTTTCAATCTTTCAAGCAGCATTGGATCTACTACCAGAACTCCAATTCTATTTACTCAAGAGTATGAGGTCTGGGCGTTGCATTTTGAAGATTATGTTCTTGGCATTGAAGAACATGGAGCAACGATTTGGCAAGCTATTACTGAAGAAACTCATGTCCACACGGACACAAGGAGGGTTATCAAAACCCTAAAAGAATACAACAACCTGCTTGTTACTCACACAAACATTCCTCAAGACGAAAAAGATAAACTAATGTGTAACATTAAAGCATTTAGAATTATCAGATTCGCTCTCTAAGTAGATACTCTTCGCCTGGTTAGTTCGTGCGAGACGGCTAAAGAGATCTGGGATAGACTTAAAGAATTGTATTCCGGAGATGCTGACCTTGAGCACTCAATTCAGACCACTCTTCTTTCCGATTTTGGATCTTTTGCACAAGGTTCGGAAGAAACTCTAAACCAGACATTCAATCGATACAATTATCTTCTCAGTCGATTATTAAAATACAATCTGGCTCGGACTGTTATTGAGCAAAAGGTTACTTTCCTTGATGGTCTTCGCTCCGAATGGAAGGCTATCGTATCAAGCATAAAAGCGCATGAACAGTTCAAAACTTACACTTTGGCTAAAGTTGTGGGAATCCTCAAGTCCCATGAAAAGGAAGTCATTTCGGAAGCCAAAGCGACTATTGGTCTTCGTTCACTCGCACTGGTTGCTGCTGGAAAGAAATCGGTTGAAATCGATTCCGACTCAGATTTTTCAGACGATGATCTGACTAGAGAAGACAAAGCTTTAATGGTATCAAATCCCAAGAAGTTCTTTAAGAAAAACTTCTCCAAATTCAAAAACCGAAATCGACAAGGAGGTTTCAATTCTGAACAGTCATCGGAAGAAAGCCAGAAAAAGAAAGGTGATGAGGAGAAGAAACTCGTTGGCGACTCAGGCTATGATTGCCATTACTGTAAAGGTAAGAACCACTTCGTGAAAGATTGTTTGCTCCGAAAGCAAGCTGAGAAGGAGCAGGTAAAAGATAAAGCTTATTACGCAAAGAAGATTGCGGAACTGAAAAAGAATGATGCTTCATCTACCAAAGCAGGCTTCGTGGTAAAGGAGGATAGCTAGTTTGGTGCCATTGAGGTATGGTCAACGGATTCGGAAGATGAGGAGGTGAGAAATCCGACACATGGCCGATGTTTGATGGTAAAGGCTGATCATTCCGATAGCAGAGGGTACTCTACCGATGGGTGTCAAACCTCAGCAAGTTGTTTTGCTGCGAAACCTGTTTCTAAACAAGTAGAGGAATGTGAGGCTGTGGTCAACAAGGTACGCTCTATCCTTAAATCTTTAAATATTTGCTCTTCTAGTTATGATACTGAATTAGATGATCTTAGATTCACTGTCTCTAGTTTGAGTGATAGCTTAAAAAGAACACGTCTAAGCAATTCTAACCTAAATGATCAATTGAGCAGGGTATCGAATAAGAATGAGGAGAGACGAATGAGAATCGAGGCGTTGGATAGTGAGTTAGTTAAAGCACGAGATGATATCATTTATGTCAAAAGGGATAATCTAGTTCTTGTCAAACAGAGAAATATTTTTTGTTTAATTGCAAAGCGTCTTTACAATAATGTTACTCAATTACATCTTGATTGTGATATAGGCAGGGGTTTACACAAAATGATTTTGCCCTTTCTTGAGTAGAAAGAGGATGAAATCGATGCAGAATGTCACAGATGTGAAACCATTGTTTCATCTGATGAGGTTTCGGAAGCTTATCGAATCGGACTTGATAAAATTGAAAGCTATATTCAGTCCAAAGAACATAAAAATATGGTCAAAGAATATTTTTCAGAAAATGATCATGAGGAAATTAAAACAGCGACCTTAAAGAATTTTCACTCACTATGCTCTAAACTAAATTCTGATAATACTCCCATTAATGAGAATATTTCTGATTTTGATGAAAGTGATATGAGTGAGATATCTGTTGAGGATGAAATTGACTGTTCGGAATTCGTATCCAATTCTACTAAAACTAAGAAAAATCTCATTTCTGAAAATTCCGTTGCTTTTGCGAGAATTGTTGAAAATGAAGGATCACACACTTTAAACGAACAGGCCACCGTTTTTCCAAAGATTCAGACAGTACCAAATCAAGTTTTCGTTAAACCAGGCCTAAATACAAAAGATGTAACTGAACTTAAAGTCCTAGTCGATAACGATAATTCCGATGTCTGTGATTCTTTCTTTTGGTCGGAACCAATTGACAACTCGGATGAGACCAAAGGTCTTTCCGAAATGACCTCGTGGAAGTCTCGTGGTAACTACATTTCTGGATCATTGAACTGTAAAAATTCTGTCTCTCAAAATGGTTCATGGGGTACAAAGAATTTGAAATTCAATTCTTCAAACTCCAAGACAAGTACTTTCAAATCCGACTCTAACCACTGCTCAACATCTTGTATTCATAAGTCTCCTGAAGAGCTGATCGCCAAAAGGAAACAAATGAATGCCAGGTACAAAAAGAATTTGAAAGAGAGAAAATAGTTCTGGAGAAACAAAAATGACTTAAACCCAACCCAGAAAGTCAATCCAATTCCAATTCCGAAATTTGAGCACACTCCAAAACCAACACCCAAAGCCTCAGTTTCAACAACAACAACAAAGAATCCCACTCGTGTTCTCGGTTCAAGTGATTCAAAAGGGAAGGCAAAGCTCTATCCTGAAACCACTCAGGATCTTAAAACCAACAAGATTCACCCAACAGTTATTTTTAAACCAAAATTCTCATCTCAGTCAGTCCAAATCCTACTTATCACTCTCACAATCAAGTCTCTGATAAGAAAACCCATTATTATCAAGTTTCGAACACGTTCACTCCAACGAAATCTCGTTTTGCTAAAGAACAATGGCAATCCACAAAAATGAAAGTGTTCCGAATTGAAAATAAGAAAAATCAACCATCTGTGAGAAAATCCTTTTGGGTTGAGAGATCATGCATTTTTCCTATCTTTAGTAAATTCTCACATGGGCCCACATTGGTTTGGGTTCCTAAATCTCTCTAACTTGTGCAGGTTCTACGTGACGAACAGTATGATCCAGAATGGTACATTGATAGCGGCTGTTCACGTCACATGACAGGGAGGAAGGAGGAATTACGAGAATATCGCTCACTAATGAATGGTGGAAAAGTTAGCTATGGAAACAATGCAACTGGAAACATCAAAGGCTATGGCATGATCACAAATGGTGAAATTTCGATACGGAAAGTAACATATGTTGAAGGACTTCAGCACAACTTAATCAGTGTTTCGCAACTAGTTGCCGGAACAGGTCTTAAAGTTTCATTTGATGAATATGGCTCTGAACTGGTTGAAAAGGAATCCAAGAAGATCATTTTGAAGTCAAAAAGAAAAGGAGAAATGTTTCCTTTGGACATGCGACCCATCCAAGGAAAACCTGCCATCTACTTACTCACAAAAGCTACGAACGATGATAGTTGGTTATGGCACAGACGTTTGTCTCACATGAACTTTCGTGATATTAATAAACTGGTACTTGATGATCTTGTGCGAGGATTACCGCTACTCAAGTACGACAAAGACCGACTGTGTGATGCATGTGAGCTAGGAAAACAAAGCCGGAAGAGTCATTCTACAATCATCAACACAAAGATCATAGAACCATTGGAACTTCTGCACATTGATATTTGTGGTCCATCTGCCATCGAAAGCGTTGCTCACAACAAATACATTCTGGTTGTGGTAGATGACTTCTCCCGCTTCACATGGGTGTTCTTTCTCAAGCAAAAATCTGAAGCAGCGATCAACATGATTAACTTCATCAAGCAGATAGAAATTCTTCTCCGAAAGCAAGTTCGGATGATAAGAAGTGATAACGGGACAGAATTCAAAAATAAAGTTCTAGATGATTTTCTTGTCAATAAAGGAATCTCACATAACTTCTCTGCCCCCTACACTCCTCAACAAAATGTAGTTGTAGAAAGACGAAATCGTTCTCTTTATGAAGCCGCTCGCACCATGCTCTCTTTTGCGAAACTTCCTCTATACTTCTAGGCCGACGCCATCGCAACTGCTTGTTACACTCAGAACCGATCAAACATCACCAAACGATTTAATCTCACTCCCTATGAAATCATCAACAAGAGAAAATAGAATGTGAAATTCTTTCATGTTTTCGGATCTAAGTGTTTCATTTTTAACTCCAAAGAGAAACGAGTCAAATGGGATGAAAAAGCTGATGAAGGTATTTTTCTGGGATACTCTCTTACCTCAAAGGCCTATCGTGTTCTGAACAAAAGATCTCGGAAGATTGAAGAAACATACTACATCACCTTTGATGATAGATACAATTCAAGAGCAAAGCATGTTACTACAAAGACTGAAGACATCTTTCCCGAATCAAATACATCAACAATTCCTCTTATGGATCTATATGAGGAATTCATGAATTTGTTCGATTAACAAGAAAACGCAAAATCAGCAGAAGCAAACGCAAGAGATAACCAAGGAGATGAGTTGTTAAAGCTAATAGAAAGTACCGTCAGTGAAAACGAAAATCCACACGACAACTCCACTGATGTTCCGATTCCGAACAATGGTCCAATTCCCATTATTGATGCAACCATCCAGGGGGAGAATCCCGATCCTATCCAGGGGGAGGGTTCAGCACCCATTCATGTGGAGGGTTTGGCTCCTGAATTAGAGTCAACCACTCCATCGGTTGAACAAGATCACTCTGACGAAAGAAACAATGCAAACTTCCAGGGGAGAATGAAATTGAAAACAACGACCTTGACACATAGTCAGAGGTACAATCTGTAAGACCCGTTCCACCGAGGCGCGGCCCGGATGGATCCACGGCGCGGCTCGGGAAGGATCTGGGTACGCGAGGGATTTTGTACGCGCGGCGCGGCTTTAAAGGATCCGCGGCGCGGTGCGCCGCTAAAGAGAAAAACCCTAATTCGATTTTAAACGCCTATATAAAGGGCCCCAGCCCTAGGGTTCGTGTTTTTGGGAAATTTCTAGAGTGGAGTCGACTGGTTTCAGCAGAGACTCTTTGGTTCCAAGGCTTTGGAGGTTTGAAGGAAGAGATACAACGTGGGGAAAGGCTTGTAGTCGATCGGGTGCATTCCTCTGTTCTCCAGAAGCAAGGTAAGAGGATCTACCTTCTGATATTTCATTTTCATCTCGTCATAGGGTGTTACCCATTGGTTTGTAGCCTTAAATGAATTGTAACACTTACGTTTTGGACCAAGGACATGCATGGTCTTGCATGTCCATAAGGAAGTGATCTTAGGGTAGTTTCTGATCCCAGGAAGGGTGTAGAAAGGAACCCTAGCCGATTGATATACTGTTAAACGCTAATAATATTTTGGAATGTTACGAGCCGCGACGCGGACTGGCTATGTCAGCGGCGCGGACTCGGCTGAACCCCCGTAATTATGCAATGGTAGCCGCGGCACGTAGGGCGAGAAGCCACGCCGCGGCGAGCGACTGTTTGACCCTAAGGTTTAGTTTTGACCATGGTTTGGTGGTAAACGTTGGGTCTGACTTTTAGGCAAGTCTATAGGAGTTTGGTCAGTGCTTGACATGTTGTGTATGTGGGATATAGGTGTGTGAACGAGCTAAGTGGGGATATTAAAGTATATCTGTGCGGTTTCGAATCAGGTGAGTATCCTCACCTTACTATATGATGTTGCATGTTAGACATCTTGTGTGTTGTTTACATTTATATGATTTGCTCTATATCTGTGGTTATTTGTTGTTGGGCTCAGTACTGATGTGTGTCCTCTCGTAGCTGTTGTATGGCGAGTTGGACTATTGCCTTGTCCCATAGCTGTTGTATGATGGGCTGTGCCATAACCGGGAACCCATAGCTGTTGTATGATGGGTAGAACCTTCCCGTGTCCATAGCTGTTGTATGATGGACGCCCGTAGCTGTTGTATGGCGGGTAGGGTCGGGTCGTTCCCGAGGACGGGTTGTTTAATGTGTGGGCATGTATGGTAATTTGTGGAACTCACTAAGCTTTATGCTTACCCGTTGATTTTAAAACATTTTCAGGTACTTCAGCTGATAAAAGGGTGAGCTCGGCGTGATGGCGGCGCATCGCACATTTATGAGTTGTAGTTATATTATTAAATAAGATTTATATAATTATGGGACGTATACACTCTGATAATAGTTTTGATGAACACCGCTTAAGCATGTTAATAAGATTATCTATGTTTTTACTTACATTTTTAAAGAAAATTTTTGATTGAGAATTGGGGCGTTACAAATTGGTATCAGAGCCTTGGTTTGAGGGATTTGGATGAACTGTACTGGGAATCCAAACTCAAACTTAGGATTGAGAGCTTTTCGTTAAAGAAATAATGTTTTCTCTATAAAAGTTTTAAGTAGTTGGGTTGAATAACATGTGGAAGATTCCTTTGCATGTTCTTGTTTGATTGTTGCTTGGGGGTTTGAAACATGGTATGCACACCTGACTTATGATTTTTAACGGATAATGAGTTTCGAAAAGAATGAGATGCGATGCGAACCGTCAACCGAGCTCAAGTAAGTTTTTATGATTCCCAATTACCCATGCCAAGTCTGTGTTATGTGATGATATATGTATGCCAGAAAATAGACGTGGAATTTAGTTAGGAAATGCATGCTAGAAATGCTTGGATTAGGATGCCTTCTGCCTGTTGCTTGTTATTTGTGCTGTTTTAGAATCTATGCTAACACTATTAGGTTGCTTAGTGAATGCTATTGGGTTATATACAATTAGGATAAGATAGCCTAAGAATTCTTGGTCTAGCCTTACTGGCTGTTCCTTGTTTGGTTGTGACTTTGGGGTAGGATCATTTATTTTAATGTCTATCTTATTCTCGATTGTGTATGACTGTGTGTCCGTGAGGCGACTCGATGGTGTTAGCAGAAGTTCTTTTAGGCACGGGTGGGGTGTGAGATCCTAGGTAGCCTAGGATGAGTGTTAGGCACTTGGGTGCGAGACAGTATGAATATCGAAGTCGAATAGATGAGTGAGTGGTGAATTAGAGCATTGGAGGACGAATTTTGGAACAAGTACGAATAGGTGTGGAAGGTAGTACTGGGCCCGTACTACCGAAAGCACAGGATTCATACTTGAGTCAGGAAGAGTTACCCAAAATTCTAAGGAACCGGGTAGGGTAGAGAATCAGGTATGATTCGCATTATGGATTAGTACACGTCTTCATCGTGGCGATGTTCGGTAATGAAGAGTGGATTGAGAGTAATTTTGGGTGTAACCGATTGAGGTAGATCGTGATGGATCATAGGTGCAGAAATTTATCGCAGTTGAGGTATCAACGAGGGTTATGATTAATAGCAATGGGTTAGGCGATGCATCCGGGTTGCTAGCCGATGCATCTGGGTTTTGCATGTCGAAGTTTCGAAGGTCTACGGATGTGAATCCTGATAGACCTTATTCATGTTTAATGGACTAACGACATGGTATGAGGATTGGATTTGTTACAAATGTTTGAGGCGCTGATCGATCGCGACCAGCACTAGGTATTGGCACAGATTCCAAGTGGGGGAGAGTTGGTGTTCTAAGAGAATAAATGAGGCTTAATGCGTGTATAGCTCAGCTACTGGAATATGGGAGTACTTGCATTACGAATTATCAAGCGTTAGCTTGGGTTATGATGATAGAGAGAGAAGGGATTGACAGCTTGTTGGAAACTGTGGCCTGGGAATCTGCAGATAGGTTCCGGAAGATTACTAGGTACTCCTTTAAGGAATGGACTAGAATCCAGATTGATTTAAGTGCCGACATTATGTCGACTTGTGTCACTCGAAGAGCAGGAAGGGCCCGTCCAGCTGCTGAAGCTGATGGACCTTGACTCCTGCTACCCAGCAGAAGTTAGAGTAATTGGAGACTACATACAAGGTATGACGAAAAATGCGATTTATGTGTGACTTATGGGATAAAGACCCACAGAAGATGGCTCTTGGGTCAGATAGCCACAAGTAGAGGGTTGAAGCGGAAAGGGAATGAGGGTTCCCAGTGTGACATAACCGACCATTGAGGATGGAAGTCTCATGGCAATGAGGGAGACGGCGTGGGGATGGATACCCGCGATCTAACAAGGCAGGGAGCTCGCCGGCAGGGGCTAAGGCCTTGAAAATGGGAAGTTGTAGCATGGAGGAGGAAGATGGGAGTTTCATTGCGTGCTGGAGCTAGCAAGTGGTTATTGGTGCATGGAGTAGCTTTTCACCTTAGGGTAAAGGTGTTTGGAATAGCTTTGAGTAAAGGGAATTCTGCAAATTCAAGGAAGCGGTTGGAAGATTGTATGCATTACGAAGAGGCAAGGATCTTGGCCATGTTAGGGATGCGTGGTCACTTCCATGGGAGTTTTGATTATTTCCATTAAGGCGTGGAGAACATTGGGCGATTGTATTTCATTTCAACTCAGGACCTGGACAGCAGTGGGGGCGAGAGAGTCGAGTTTTAGTATAAAAGGGCAGAGCGTGGAAGGTGAGACGCCGGACTGAGGAGACAACGCGACCTGTTGGGTCGACTACAAGATTACGCAAGCTATGGTGACTTGGGACACAAGGGTTCTGCTTGCATGGACTGATACTTAGAAGGATTGATGCAGAGGAATTATTCAGAGACCGGGAATCTACTTCAGACTTCAACAAGAGTTATGTGTGTAGGACACAAGTCTTCGAAATAAGGAATGTGGCATATATGACAGCTCATCTCAGGAGCGCTAGTCAATAGTTTCAAGGAATGAAAGTATCGCGAGCCGAGAAGCCTTCCCAGGCAGGAAAGGTTGGGCGAAGTTAGGAAGGGGTCGGAGCGAGGTTTTAAGGAAACATTTTGGTGAGATTGTGTATCGATAAGGAAGGGTCAGCGCGAAAGCAACATATTGAGCAATGATAATATGAAGACAGGACGAGGGTTATGCTAAGCGATGTTAGGAACAAGGATAAGCGTTGGCCAGGAGCATTGGGTCGTATTGGTGTAGTGATCGATTAAGGATTTTACGTCCTGGAGGATTGGTATCTCACGTAGGTACCGGGGTACTGTGCCTTGTTCGAGGTTGTGACCCCTCGTGCCTCGGTGAGAGATAAGGTGTTGTCGGATGGAGTGTGCTATGTTGAGGTGGTACTGTGCTGTGTTTTGGTGAATACTTCGTGCTGATCGGGAGTGCCGGGTGCTGTATTGTAGCAATATTGTGTCATGTTCCCTCGAGTACGAGATATGGTTTTAGCAGGCTGATTGGTCAGATTGGGTTGTGGGGCAGATGATTTCTGTGCAGGATGAGATAATGGTTATCTGGGTGCCGAGGATTAGTACCCTTAGGATTGTTCAGTGGGATGAGAGATGATTATGGATCATTCCATGATCGTATTTGCCGTAGTAGTTGAGGTGAAGACTACCTTGGTTTTGCTGATGGCTGTTTAGCTGGTGAGAATGAAAACCAAGGGCGGATCAGGGCGACATGAAGATTGGGCGGATTGGATTCAAGATAAGGATTTAGATGGAAACCGTGGAAGGGAACGCCTTTAGGTGAGACAGTTCGGGTAAATGAAGGTTGTGGGGTAGGGTTAGCGGAGGATGGCTAACCCATTATGGTCGCCTTGGATGTTAGATATAGACAGAGCTTTTGTACGGTGATGAACGAAGAAGTTTGTGTCAAGTTTTTCGTTGCCCGATGGGCAACACGGATGTGTATGTTATTGGAAAGGATTACTGGTGATCTGGCCGGTAAGGAAGTGGGGAATGGCTAAGAGGAGAGAGGTTTGATCGGTGGAAAGGTCAAGGCCAATCATCAAAAGATAGGTAGCTGTTTTGGTCTCCGAGGAATTCTGAGGTAGAATTTGGAGGTATGTCTGTATGGGTTCATCGCGGAAGTACCAAGGAACCCCTCAGAGTATTGATAGAACTGAGGATGTTGTAGACCATTGGAGCAGGAGTGCTCGCTTTGAGTCTGTTATAGTATGCTGGGTTACGAAGGGTGGATGATGTTAAGGCTCGGGAGAAGGTATCCCGATATGGTGCTCTGGATGGTGATATCAGGTAAGGAGGTGCAGCTCACTTAGGAGTTTAGGAGAAGGTTCGTAAAGTTGCGACATCTAGCTTTGTTTCAGTATTGTGCATCACCCTTAGAAGGATGGCTGTATGGAGAGATCAATGTAGGAGTTCCTTCGGGATTACGTTCTTAGTTGATGGGAGTTGTAGTTTCCTATGTAACGTTGGTAGAGTCCTTTATGATAATGGTTAGCACACGAGAAATGGTCTCTTGTGCAAGAAGTCGTACGGGAGAAGGTGTCGGGAATTCTATGTGTTCAGGAAGAGATTGTAGACCGATTTGAACCGGAAGAAGAATCATGCTAATATGCAGTGATAGGACCTGAGTTTATCGGTCGGAGTTCGTCGTTAAGGTACCGATGTACTGGAAAGTGGGACCCCGGGTATACCGGATCGTTGTCAATGTAGTAGATAGAATCTATGGTTCAGTCAGGCTCATAGTAACTTCTAGATTTCTTAGTTGAGGCTGTGCAATGCGACGCATTCTGTAGCATGCAATTGGGAGAGAATTGCGAGATGACTCCCCGATCTCTAGTTTCAGGTTGGGGATTCTGTTCTTCTTAAGGTGTCGTCTTAGAAGAGAGTTATTCGTTTCAGGAGTCGGGGAAAGCTTGGCCCTAGGTACATTGGACCATATATCGAATCATTGCGTGAGTAGGTAAGGTAGCCTACCGGGTGAAGCTGCCCGAGCAGCTTAGCTAGATTCACGACACGTTCCACGTTTCCCGATTCAGGAAGTGTGCTGCCAAAGAAATTCCAATTGTGCCCTTGGAGGGTATCCAGATTGACGAACACTTGAATTATGTGGAGCGACCGGTTGCTATCAAAGAAAGGAAAATAAAGACTTTACGAAATAAGACGATAGGGGTAGTTAAGGTGTAGTGGCAGCATCGTAAGGGGTCTGAATGGACATAGGAACCCGAGGAAGAAAATGTGGAGGTATTACCCCAAGTTGTTTTTAGGCTCAGATTTCGGGGACGAAATCCATTCAAGTGGGGGAGAATTGTAAGACCCGTTCCACCGAGGCGCGGCCCGGATGGATCCACGGCGCGGCTCGGGAAGGATCTGGGTACGCGAGGGATTTTGTACGTGCGGCGCGGCTTTAAAGGATCCGCGGCGCGGTGCGCCGCTAAAGAGAAAAACCCTAATTCGATTTTAAACGCCTATATAAAGGGCCCCAGCCCTAGGGTTCGTGTTTTTGGGAAATTTCTAGAGTGGAGTCGACTGGTTTCAGCAGAGACTCTTTGGTTCCAAGGCTTTGGAGGTTTGAAGGAAGAGATACAACGTGGGGAAAGGCTTGTAGTCGATCGGGTGCATTCCTCTGTTCTCCAGAAGCAAGGTAAGAGGATCTACCTTCTGATATTTCATTTTCATCTCGTCATAGGGTGTTACCCATTGGTTTGTAGCCTTAAATGAATTGTAACACTTACGTTTTGGACCAAGGACATGCATGGTCTTGCATGTCCATAAGGAAGTGATCTTAGGGTAGTTTCTGATCCCAGGAAGGGTGTAGAAAGGAACCCTAGCCGATTGATGTACTGTTAAACGCTAATAATATTTTGGAATGTTACGAGCCGCGACGCGGACTGGCTATGTCAGCGGCGCGGACTCGGCTGAACCCCCGTAATTATGCAATGGTAGCCGCGGCACGTAGGGCGAGAAGCCACGCCGCGGCGAGCGACTGTTTGACCCTAAGGTTTAGTTTTGACCATGGTTTGGTGGTAAACGTTGGGTCTGACTTTTAGGCAAGTCTATAGGAGTTTGGTCAGTGCTTGACATGTTGTGTATGTGGGATATAGGTGTGTGAACGAGCTAAGTGGGGATATTAAAGTATATCTGTGCGGTTTCGAATCAGGTGAGTATCCTCACCTTACTATATGATGTTGCATGTTAGACATCTTGTGTGTTGTTTACATTTATATGATTTGCTCTATATCTGTGGTTATTTGTTGTTGGGCTCAGTACTGATGCGTGTCCTCTCGTAGCTGTTGTATGGCGAGTTGGACTATTGCCTTGTCCCATAGCTGTTGTATGATGGGCTGGGCCATAACCGGGAACCCATAGCTGTTGTATGATGGGTAGAACCTTCCCGTGTCCATAGCTGTTGTATGATGGACGCCCGTAGCTGTTGTATGGCGGGTAGGGTCGGGTCGTTCCCGAGGACGGGTTGTTTAATGTGTGGGCATGTATGGTAATTTGTGGAACTCACTAAGCTTTATGCTTACCCGTTGATTTTAAAACATTTTCAGGTACTTCAGCTGATAAAAGGGTGAGCTCGGCGTGACGGCGGCGCATCGCACATTTATGAGTTGTAGTTATATTATTAAATAAGATTTATATAATTATGGGACGTATACACTCTGATAATAGTTTTGATGAACACCGCTTAAGCATGTTAATAAGATTATCTATGTTTTTACTTACATTTTTAAAGAAAATTTTTGATTGAGAATTGGGGCGTTACACAATCGGAAGCAGAAGAAATTATTCCAGAAATTAATCCTGAATATGATCCAAATTATCCTCCAATGATAAAATGGACGAGAGATCATCCAAAATCTCAAATCATCGGAGCGACTTCTGCTGGCGTTCTCACTCGAGCTCAAGCTAAAGAAAATCAAGTCGCATTATTTTCAAAAGTGGAATTTTGAATGTTTCATTCGTTCATCTCCAAGATTGAACCTAAAACAGTTAAAGTAGCACTTGATCATGCTGACTGGGTCCAAGCAATGCAAGATGAACTAAATGAATTTGAACGCAACAGGGTGTGGAGATTAGTTCCGACTCCGGAAAAAGCTTCAGTTCTCGGAATGAAATGGGTATTCCGAAACAAGTTAGACAAAGAAGGGAATGTCATTCGGAACAAAGCAATACTGGTAGTTAATGGTTACTGTCAAGAAGAAGGAATTGATTATGAAGAAACATTTGCACCAGTGGCCAGACTAGAGTCCGTTCGGATTTTTCTTGCTTATGCAGCACACAAGGGTTTTGATGTCTATCAGATGGATGTCAAGTGTGCATTTCTGAATAGAGAATTAGAGTAAACAGTCTACGTTGAACAGCCACCAGGCTTTGTGAGCAGTAAACATCCTGATCATTGCTATATGTTAGATAAAGCTGTTTACGGTATAAAACAAGCTCCAAGAGCTTGGTATGAAACTTTAACTCAGTTTCTCAAGCAATCAAAGTTCAAGCAAGGTTTTGTCGACCCAACTTTCTTTCGCAAAAAGGAAGGAAGTCACCTGATGATTGTTCAAATCTATGTCGATGACATCATTTTCGGATCTACTCATCCTAGCCTAATGGCTGAATTCCGAAAACTAATGGAGACAAAATTTGAAATGAGCTCAATGGGTAAAATCAATTTCTTCCTAGGCCTTAACATCAGACAAAGCTAAGAAGGCATCTTCATTAATCAGGAAGCTTATACCAAGTCTCTCTTAGAGAAATTCGGAATGAAGGGAGATTCTAAAGTCAAAGTTCCGATGGCTTTCGGAACCAAACTCACTCCTTCACTAGACAAACCTGCAGCTGATATCACTCTTTATCGTCAAATGATAGGTTCACTTCTCTACCTTACTTCAAGCAGACCTGACATTATGTTTGCTGTTTGTTACTGCGCAAGATTTCAGGCGAATCCTAGAGAGCCACATCATAATGCTGTGAAGAATATATTCTGATATCTCAAAAGAACAACCTCTCTCGGACTATGGTATCCGTCAGGATCTGGCTTCTTCGTTCAAGCATTTGCTGATGCTGATCTTGGTGGTTGTGGATTGGATTGCAAAAGCACTTCAGGAGGATGTCAACTTCTCGATGGAAAACTCGTAAGCTGGCAATCAAGGAAACAAACTTGTGTGTCACTCTCAACAGCTGAAGCTGAGTACATTGCTACTGCTTCATGCACCTCTCAAATAATATGGATTCAAAACCAACTGAGAGACTATGGAGTCAGTATGAAACATATTCCTCTTTACTGTGATTCCGAAAGTGCGATTCGGATTTGTCACAATCCAGTGCAACATTCAAAGACTAAACATATTGCACTCAGATATCATTTTATCAAAGATCATGTTGAAGACGGCAACATCGAGATTCATTTTGTTCGCTCAAATGATCAACTAGCAGACATCTTCACAAAGGCCCTTCCTGAGCTGGCATTTAACAGAATTCTTCAAGGTCTCGGAATGATGGAAGCTGAATCTGTTCCGAAATCTAATTGAGATTCCGATTGATTCCGAAATTCAGAATGCCTCGGAATCAGAATTTAGACAAGAATGATTCGGAATGCATGTATCCTTTCTGAAACTCTGTTTTATTTTTATTTTATTTCTTTTATTTTTTATTTTTTTAATTTTATTTTATTTCTTCTATTTTATTTTATTTTTTTATTTCAGCTATTTTTTTTTATACATCAAAAATATTTTCCTACAAATTTTTATTTTGTGCTTTATTTTCTTCATATATATCAAAATATCAAAAATATTTTCTAGTTCTTTAAAATTTTGATTTATTTTCGTATGTTGTGTGTTTTATTTTCTTTTTCTTTTTCTTTGTTTTGTTCTTGCTGTCCGATATCCTTGAGAATACAGATACAGAATTCAAACATAAATCCATACACCAAAAGAAAGTCACCATTTATTAAAACTGGAGGAAGGAAGTTCGGTACATCAAAAGACAAAGATAAAACAACTACTTCCTACAGCTTGTAGTAGTGCCACATGGGAGGATCACCAAGATGGAAAGCATGGTAGATGCGCAGCTCACTCTCATCAACGAAGAGGCGAGTCCCATCTGCCAGTCCCACATGGAACTGGTTGTGGGGAGTTGTACGGGTGATCACTGCCGGCCACCACCCCCTCCTGTGCCAGACCTCAACGAGGTCAAACTGTTTGTACTCCACCAAGATTCTTGGTGGGACAGGCTGCAGAAAAGGGTAGCTAGTTTGAACCGTCAGTGGTCCACCACCCTCGCCATCAGTGAGAGTGGTCATCCTCACCTCATATCGGTGATTCCACACTCTCATGACGACCCCGCCACAGATGCCACCTGTGTAGTCGCCTTCTTGCATCTTGACCTCGACCTTGTCAAAGCGGTTGTAGGGACGACGAGCCATTTGATATCTCTTCTGATGGTATTTTTTTTTGGGCGTGGGTTGTTACTACTAACAATGGTTCCTTTTTATAAGCAGAAATGACACCGGTTAAGCTTCCAATTGTGGATATTTAATTACTTTTTGAAGTAATGATGCAGTCTGCAGTCATTATTATGTGTCATTAAGGCAGAGACGGCTGATTAGCAACTGATTAGACGTTTTCCACCCTTTTCGTCTAAGCAATAAATGATTTCTCATGATAGCCATGTCCTCGTCAGCATTCTTCAGCAAGAATACATTTTTTTTGTAACTATTTTGAATTGATGGATTTCTTCTCACCACGTTTTCTAAGTACCTAAATCGAATATCTATGATTATTGAAATATAAACCAATTTCAATATATGATTTCGGAAATTCTAGTCAAAGATCGCAACTCATCTTCACCATGAGGCGCTGTGAGACTCATCAACCTCTCTTAACCTTTCTATTATTTCTCCATATTCAATACATCTCCATATACCTGTAACCCTTATGAAGGTCTTCAGCATTACCACTAAAAACTGATGGTTACACAAATTTTGTGTTCATGATTTCGGAATTGTTCTTACCACCATTCCGAATGAAACCCAAAAATCCGAACAAACTAAGGAGTTGACGAAAATTTCAAAGGAAATCTCAATCTTTCATTTTTTGCGTGATCTTTATGAAATCTACTCCATCCAAGTAATTTCTATCCAAAAAGATCCAGTTTTTCATTATTTTTTTGAGGTTTCAAAATACTTCCCAAGTCAGACAAAACTCTCCTTACCTTCACTTGTTTTCATGACTACTCTGGTCAAACAAGTCCTTTCTTCCAATTTCGGACATTTCTCACGATCTCGGAATTCGAAAGAAAGTTAACCCCACCTCATAAAGCTAAATCTTTAAAGAAACATTTCAATGATTCTTATCAATCAATTGATCGTAATTCAACGGGATACCACAAAATCACTTTTGAATCTCTCATGATTCTGAAGGAAGAGATCATTGCCCGGGATCAATCAGTTTTATGTCATTCCGACATCACACTTTACCAAATAAATTTTGATTTTCTTCTTTTTCTTTGGCTCACTCTTGCACGAAAATCATTATTTGATTTTTCTAACTCTGGTTGATTTTTTTTTATAAGGATTCAGGTTGATGACCTAGCATTTCTTTTTACTCATCAAATTTTTGAAATTTTGGATGAGGTAATCACGACGTGGCCGTTACAACGTCATCTCCACAGCAGCTACTTTCTCGCTTTTCACGCGCCTGCAATGCGACTTTTGGGGGTCACTCATGATGATACGGCGTGATTCTTGGGAAACGAAATCGACTGAAGCGGGATTTCCTTTTCCAAACACTCTCCAAAGGATATTTAAAGGGTTTTTTGGGTTACTCTCTTTTTTCTCCGCTCTTCATCTCTCACACAAGAACTCTCCATCTTCAAAGCCCTCTTTTTCTCGCGAACTCTCAAGAACTCTCAAATGGCTGGTTCATCTTCTACAAATGACAATACATCCTCATCTCTCATGCTGAAGATCAAACAAAATCAGAATATGATTATTGATCTTAACTCTTCCAAGTATAATGAAGCTCTTCAGCCGATGATCGAGTGTCTTAAATATTCCCGGATCTGCAAAGCCCTAACTGCTTCAGAGGAAATTCCAATCGTGTATCTCTCCTCTGCGTACTCGTCTGCATTCTACAACAAGGCTGATGATGTTGTTACTTTTGAGGTAGGATCCATCAAGATGCGCATTTCCAAGTCCCGTTTTGGAAAATTGCTAGGGTTTACTGATCAAACTGATATTGTCGATCCTGATTCCCTTCCGCCTTCTACTCTTCCACGGTTCTTCTACCAACTAGGCTACAAGGGTGATATAATGCAACTCTCCAAGTTCACAAAGAAGGGTCTACCGCCTGTGTGGAACTTTCTTTTCACAATCTTGTTCAAAAGCTTCTCTGAACGCACGACAGGCACAGACAGTGCAAGTAAGCTCTTTTACTCTATCTTTTATGGCCTCTATCATGATATCAACCTTGATTACGGGTCTATTCTATGGAGCCAATTTGTCGAGAGCGTGAACTACAAGAATCGTCACTCTGAAATCTCTTGTGCTCGATTTTAGTCCATTGTGGTGAAACTTGCAATTGAGCAAAATCATCTTCATGTCATGACCGATTCTGTCTTAGCGGTTATTCCGACGTTGTCAACCACTCAGTTTGCAACCACTAAATCGGAGGATTTCGATTTCATTGGATCAATTCTGATCACGATGCTGGACCGAGTTCCGAAAGACGTTCAATGCATCGTTGAATACAGACTGTTATCTCCATCGGGAGTTCGTAATGTTGACCAAGCACATCAAGACGCTTTTGACAGACTTGAAAATCCAAAGAAAATAGTTAAACGAAAAGGTAAAGCTGCAGCGTCTGACACCGAAAAACAACCCAAACGTCCGAGGAGGCTTCGGAAGCTTGTCCAGTCTTTTGATTCCGAAAACGAACTCTCTGATACTCAACATATTCCGAATTCCCCACACGACGTTCCGATTACAGAAAATCTTGAAGATGTTCCACCTACCAAGCCTTCTCCTCCTCCACTATCGCCGCCTCATGACCCCACACCAAAAACCACTCCTCATTCTAGTCCGCAATCCACTCCTGAACGCTCACCCCTCCGAAACACCAACACTCAAAAGTCTCCATCTTTATCACCCAAACAAACTACCATTCCCTATTCTCCTCATGACAATCCCCCTTCGGATGATGATGAAGAGGAAGATATTCTAGTTAATGATGACCAGGATGATCTTTCAGATTTCCTTGAATCTCCATCCACTGTTAAACTCTAGACCCACAGTTCTTCTGTTCCGATGGCGTCTGATCAGCTCAAGGAAATCTCTGAGAAACTGGATTTACTTCTTCAATCCAAGGCGAATCCCTTTGTCTCCGACTGGCAATCCCAGTTGGATGCTCACAAGGACTCCGTGGACACTTTAATCACCGAAAATGTCAAACTCATGCGTCAATTCACCTCCCTCATAGAGAAATCTGAAACCCAAATGCAAGATTCTGCCACCTCTATTGGCAGGCTGGAAAAAGATGTTCTCAAATTTACTCAGGACTTCCGAGACTCTCATGTCCGGAACAATGAAAAGATGCAACAAGTCATCTCCAACTTTGGGAGCATACTGAAGAAAGACAGAGAGGAACTTTCTACATTACGTTCGGAGCTGAAGACAGAATATTCCGAATGGGTATCCTCTATGGATACAAAGTTTGACCAACTGAAGATGGATTTGGCCACAGAAAATTCCTTGATGGATTCATTAGCCGCCAAAGAAACCAAAATCCAGCTTCTCAAATCAGATATCCAACACAAGTCTGCCATTCTCACCTCGGCTGTTTCTCAAAATAAAGCTGTTCGAAATGGTGTATCTGAAATTGACTCTTTCCTTCATAGGATTGTTGAAGACACTGATCCAATTCTCACTCCTCAGGTGCGCAGACATCTAACCCTTAAGCTTCATCCTGTATTCAATCTTCTTGCCGCATTAAAGGGTGTTTCGGAAGGTGTTGCCTCTCCTAAACAAGGGGGAGACGAAACCAATGAAGAAAGTACGTTCAATCAGGACACTCCGAAGAAAGACAATCAGGACACTCAGAAGAAAGACAACCCGATCAAAACCTCCTTTTCTACTATCGGAAAAACCAATGAAAAAGGGGCTACACATGCTTCTCAGAATCCTGATTCCGATTGGTTCAAAAGGATGAATGCTGAAGGAGATGTTGGTCCATCCTCTACAGATCCATCAAAAGGCAAAGGCAAGGAGATATTGGAAGAGCAAGTCTCTGATCAGGATGCTGCCAAATCAACTAGGGAGAAGGAAATTGATGAAATTCTCAACCTCACTCGCAAACTTGATGCTGAGGAAGCCGCCAAAAGAGAGGCTGAATTACTCTTGAAAACTCAGATGTCATTATTTCCTCCCTGGCACTATAAAAGGATGACATTGGAAGCAATTACTGAGCCTGTGGAGAACTGGCTTCAACCAGTGACCTCGTATAACACAAGCAATGATGTAAACTATCAGCTTGACTTTCCGATGACGGCGAAAGCTCTTTTGTTCCGAGGGTTTGAGAAACTCAAAGACACCCGTCTTTCTAATTCGGAAGTGAATGATTTGTTGTTCACATTCTATTTGAAGAACGCGCTTCCTCAACATTTAACGTGGAGTTTGAAGAAGATTGTACAACTGACTCCCCGTCTTCCTGAGGTTATTGTTCCATTCAAAAACACAAGATTTTTGGCATTCAGAGGAGATGATAAAGAGAAGATGGAATTTTCTCTTGCTGATCTACCATTTTTGAATCCATTCGACTAGATATCTCTGTTCAACATCTTGTCGAGAGAACAAAAGTATCATCCTCTTTTTGATCATATCAAAAGAATGATTGGATACTACATTCTTGAAGTTGCGAAGTTGGATGTTGAAGTCGCTGGTGTTCTGGACAAGATTCCTTTGACTGTGAGACGCCCTTCTCCCAAAAATCTGAGTAAGCGTAAAATCGGAAAAATTGTCAACTCAAATTGGAGTGTGGCATACAATTCAAAGGAAGGGCTTGAGAATATTAAAAGGATATTCTTTCTTTCGGACAAACATCTTCACAGAACTCCAGTGTTGGAACACATTCTTCACATCATCAACAAACTCCAATCCAACACCACTGATGATAAAACATGCATCAACGACATGTTAAGATGGTACATAGAATTTCAAAAGGGGATCCTGGCCATCATTCCGAAGGTGTTTGATAGACAATCAAATGAAGTGAAACCTGAAGAATGAAGACAAGTCGCATTTTTGACTCAAAGGGGGAGATTGTTGAGTCATAAATATAGATTGAGTCAAAGATGCTGATCAGATTTATAGCCAGATTTTATGCCATTAATTTTGCTATCAGTTATGGAATGGGTCTGTCCTTCCATACTTAGTTTTTTGTATAAATAGCATGTTCGTACCCTTATTAGGGTTAACTTTTGTAACTTTTCTACAGCACTCATACATAATAGTTCACATCGAATTGTTCTTGAGTTGAATATTAATCATTCGACATCAGTTCTTCATATTGTCTGTTCTTGATCTTGTTTATTTACATTATTCCGCATTATTTGAATCTCGATCCGACTCTTGTGTTTCAACACAAGGAGACACCTTCAACATCACCATGTCACCAACACTAAACTCCAAAGACTTTAATATTTTATCGGCATATTGCTTTTGTCGCTTTTGTGCTATTAACATGTTTTATCGAATCATCTTGATCTTTTCCTCGATTTGCGATACAATTTCAGGTCCCACAAGTGGTCTTTCACCAACTTTAGTCCAACAAGTTGGGGTACGACATTATGAACCATACAACGCTTCATATGGGGCCATCTGAATATTCGAGTGATAACTGTTGTTGTACGCAAACTCCACCAATGGCAAATGACCCTCCCAACTTCCTCCAAAGTCGATTATACAAGCCCTCGACATGTCTTCTAAGGTTTGGATTATTCTATCACTTGGTCCATCCTTTTGAGGATGATAATCAGTACTCATCAACACCTTGGAACCCATCTGCTCTTGAAAATTCTTTCAGAATCTGGAGGTAAATCAACTCTCTATCTCAGACTATAGACACGGGTACTCCATGCCTACTCACCACCTCCTTGATGTAGATCTTGGCAAGTTTTTCAACTTCATAATCTTCCCTAATCGGGATGAAAATAGTACTTTTAGTCAAATGATCTACTACCACCCAAATTGTGTCATATCCACCTAGTGTTCGACGTAATTTAGTAACTGAAATGCTTTGTGACTTCGTCCTGCTTCTTTTTAGGTACAAGTAATGGTTGTACACTTCTATAAGGTTTTTGGTGACAGTCCTTCACCTGCAAGCATGTTTGACAATTTTCGATAAATTGTCCCACATCTTTCTTCATACGAGGCCACCAATAATGTGTTTTGATGGTTCCGTACAATTTGGTGCTACCAGAGTGAGCAGAATACCTAGAACAGTGGCATCTTCCAAAATCAACTTTCTAACATCTCCACTTTTAGGTACCGAAACTCGTCCTTGGACAGTCTTCATCTTTTGCGTGTTTTCTCCTAGATGTTTGATGTATCCGACCATTCTTTTATTCTTTAATTTCTCGGGTTTTTGAGTTTCATCTTGGGCTTCCAAAATCAGTTGAGGAAGACGACTCACCACACCCTTCCGGGCGAATGCTACCTGGGAGGAAGGTTCTTTTCGATGTCGCATATTAAGTTCCTTCAGATCAAACAAGTATTTCAAACTTTTGTGATCAATGAAATTTGGAACATGACACTGTACAGATAATGTCGCCATATTTTTAGCACCAACGCAAATGCATCCAACTCTAAATCATGTATGGGTACTTCTTTTCAGCTTCTTTTAATTCATTAGATACGTAAGCAATTACACGGCCTCTCTACATCAATACACAACCTAGACCTAGCTTCGATGCATCACTATAAAAAACAAAATCTTCATTACCTTGTGGTAAAGCAAGAATCGGAGCTTGACACATGGCCTATTTCAACTTCTGAATAGAATTCTCCTGAGCTTCAGTCCACTAAAACTTCTCACCCTTTTTAGTGAGTTTAGTGAGTAGGGCTGCAATAGATGAAATTTTTTCCACAAATCTTTTATAATACCCAGCCAGTCCGAGAAAACTTTAGATCTCAGTGGGACTTTTCGGAGCTTCCCATTTCATCACAGCATCTACCTTTGCAGGCTCAACCTTGACACCTTGCTCATTTATCAAGTGTCCCAATACCTGCAAGCTGCACTTCACGAAGCCAAAATTCACATTTCATGAATTTAGCATATAGTTTTTCATGACGGAGAAGACCTAGCAAAAGTCTCAAATGTGAATCATGCTCTTCGTGACTTTTCGATTAAATCAAGATGTCATCAATGAAAACGATGACAAATTTATCTAGCAAAGGACGACAGACGCGGTTCATTAAATCAATGAAGGATGCTGACAACGCCTAGTAATATCACATATTTTAGTCGTTGTTGAGCCCTATTCTTAGTGGAATTATATAATATATATCGTGGTATTCTCACTTTTTGTGCCAGCAGATGCATAAGCATTGGTGAGACTGAACGGCATCACCAAAAATTCATAATGCATGTATCTCGTTCGATAAGTAAATTTCGGTACATCTGACTCACGAACTTTGAGTTGATGATAACCCGCCCTCAAGTCTATTTTCGAAAAGAATGATGCTCCTTGTAATTGATTAAAAAGATCATCAATTCCCGGTTAGGAATACCGATTCTTCACCATGACTTTATTCAATTCCCTATAGTCAACGCACGTTCATATTGACCTGTCTTTCTTCTTCACAAATAAGATCGGCGTGCCCTAAGGAGAAGAACTAGGCATATCCCCGATCGAGTAACTCTTGCAATTGCCTCCTTAATTATTCCATTTCATTTGGAGCGATGCGGTAAGGAGTGCGAGCAATTGGGGCTGCCCCCGAGACAAGATCAGTAACACATTCTATCTGCCCATCTGGTGGTAATCTCGGAATCTTGTCACAGAATACATCAGGAAATTCCTTCACCGCCTCTATTTCTACTATATCTCTTTTGCCATATTCAACAAAAGACATATATTCTACGAACATCTCACCGCCCTTGGACGATTCTCTCCTTGCTTTTGCTACAGAAATCATTGGAGTACTTCCTATGCATCTTTCACCGTAAATCACGATACACGAACCATTTGAAGTTCTAACATGAACTAACTTTTGACGACAATCAACTTGGGCATAATTAGCATATAACCAATCCATGTCCACAATCACTTGGAACTCATGAGTGGAGATTGGCTTGAGATTGATGGGAAAATGATCCTATAAATCTCAAGTCGACCATCTAATAGTTGTTCCTTAAAGGGAACATAACACTCATCAGCTACTTTAACCATCACCGTCCTTGGCAAAGGACACAATGGCATCTCTAATCATGGCATAAAAGTAGTAGACACAAACGAGAAACTAGCACCAATATCAAGTAGTACATAAATAGAGGAGCCATTCATGGTAAAAGTACATGTGACCACATCAGTCTGTACCAGGGCTTCCTCTGTTGTCAACTGAAACGCCCGTGTCTTGACAGGGCCTGTGTCACCTTCCTTCTCATCCTTCAGTCTTCCCCTCCTCGTGTTTCCCCAACTCTTCCCACCTTCAATCTTCCCTTGTGGAAAATTTGAATGAATATGCTTTCCTCACCACACCTATAATATAAAGGCTCTTTTTCCAGACAATCACGTGATAAATGATTAGTCCTTCTGCATTTAAAACAACGAGGAGCGGAAAAACCATCAGAGCAACCACCAGCATGTTTCTTATTAGACCTTTTGGCACCATTTGCTTTCACCCTTTTGTTGTGAACCCAGCCCCTTTCCTTTCTTTGCAAATGCCTCAGATCTAGTCTCCCACTTCTGTTTTCCACCCGTTTGCCCCCATTTTCTTCCCGTTCTTTTTCTTATCTTTTAAATTCGTTCTCACGGTCTTTTGTAGCTTCAACCGCCTCCTAAAAATTAGAAAACTTGGAAGATTTAAAAAGACTCTCTAATATCACTTTGGAAACCCCACAAATATCTATCAACTTTACGTGCCTCGGTATCGACTTGATGCTGTCCAAATCAAGATTTTCTACGAACTCCTTAGTATATTGCTAAATAGAATTTGAACCTTGAGTAAGGTTCATGAAATCAACCTCCAACCGCAGGATAGTAGCACTGGAACAATATTCCTTGCAGAATTTGACACAAAATTGTTCCCAAATCCGGAGACGTAACAATTCCTTATCTAATGTCATAGCAGTAGCCTCCTACCAGAATAAAGCCTCCTCCTACAGTAGATTCGTATCAAATTCACCTTGTTCTGTTCCACACATTTACATGTGCAAAACATTTTCTCCATATCGGTTAACCAAGTCATGGCAGAGATAGGACCGTCGACACTAGTGCAATCCGTGGGTTTGCAGTTTAGAAACTGTTTATATGTACACCAAGATGTTCTTTGCTTTTCTCCAATCCTACTTGCCCCTCCTGTTTCAACCTGACCTTCCTTCTCAGGAGGAACCATTGTAACACCGTGTCCTTATTTGGTAAGTGTTTAAGTTTTAATCTTTGTCTGATTAAAACTTGTTGTGTGATTAAATAACATAAAGGGTATTTTAGTCATTGTTAAATGTGTAAGATAGTTGTGATCATGGCTAGATAGAAGTGACTGTTGAGTGGGAGTTGAGTGTGGTTGAAAATCCTTTTTGGAAGTGTTCTAGCAGGAAAACTGAACTGGAACTCAGCATAGATAGCGACGCTATCTATGGGTAATAGCGACGCTATATGAAAGTAGATGCTATTGTTGTTCAAGAAGAAGCGCGAGAAAACAGTTCCAGGAGAGTTTTTGGGTCAATTCTAACCATCAAAGGTGAGTATCAAAGGTTTTTTACACCAAATTCAGAATTGAGGTTAGTAACCTAATATATGTGAAATTTAGTTGATTCTAGCTTAATTGCTGAATGTTGGAGTATATGAAGGTTTGGGAATTTAGGGTTTGGTATATAATCGATATGCATGTGGTATATCTTAGTTTCTAGTGTGTTTGGGAGCTGAAAAAATGGGTTTTTGAATTGAACATCGTCAATGTTCATAGATAGAGACTCTATCTGTAAAGATAGCACCTCTATCTAGTCTGTGATGGAAAAACCATATAATTTTTACTGTGTAAGTTGAACCGGTGTTTATGAGTAAGAAAAGTTTAAACTTTGTTCTTATATAGACAAGAAGGTATAGGGAAGCTTACACACACCAAATCTAGCTTACTTTTGAAATTTAGTACACAAGGTGAGTGACTTGTACCTTCACTCTCTATATAGCTGTCGTAGAATATATGTGTTCTTATATATAATGTGCAGGTATGTTATGTTACATCTACGGATTTCATGTATACTCTAATCATGGTGACATACAATGAGATAGGTGTGAAGTCCCTTGTATTTTATACTTCGTGTTTTGACTAGTTTAGTGAATATACATTTTGAAAATATAAGACTGGTGTATATTCTCTAAAGGCTGTGTTGAAAATACGATAGCTGATCTCCACGAGTAAGGTTTTAAGCCGGTTACTGTGTGACAGATATGTATTTTATCTATAATATGCGGAATAAAAATAAACTAAAATTAAGTTACTAAAGCTATAAATAAACAAAATAAAGCAGTAAATCTAAACTAGACAGTATTTAAATAGACAGAAAGCGGTAAATAAAGTAAATGTTAGAAGTTAGAGGTTATATGTAATAAACGCCATTATCAACGATAAAGTGTTTTTACAATAAATAAAAAGGTTAGAAGTTAGAAGTTAGAAGTTAGATGTAATAAACGCCATTATCAATGATAAAGGGTTTTTACAATAAATAAAAAGGTTAGAAGTTAGAAGTTAGATGTCTCGGTTAAATACAGTCCACATATGTTTTCGTTGTCGAGGTTCAATTAGGATGTATTGGATATTTGGTACAGTTGATTTATAACAGTTTAAATAAATCAATAACGACGCAGATAAATTATTGGAATTATAATTTCAAAAGAACTTATCGATGACGGAAGAAAGTGGCGTTTTTCTTGATGTGTCGATCCTTGTTCTTTGCGGTAGGATGAGGTTTTGGTGATTTTTGGTGTCGGGTAGAGGTTGTTTAGAGGTTTGAAGTTTTGGTGTCGGGTGGATGTTTTGTTTCTTGCGGTTGTGCGGTTTGGTTCTTGTTGCCAAATGCAGAAATTTGAGAGTCTTGAGGTGTTTGGTCGTGGGTGTGCTTGTGGTTTATATGTGTAAGTTGTACAAAATCAACAAGAGAGAGCCTGAATTTATAGTTCTGTTCAGGCGAGATCGGGTCGCGATCCTCTATATGATCGGGTTGCGATCTTGAGTGTGGTCTGCGTTTGTGCTGGCCACTACCCGATTCAGTGGACTGTGGTTGGTGGGTAGGGTCGCGATAGGTAAGAAGATCGGGTCGCGATTGTGTCGGGTCGCGATTGTGTCGGGTCGCGATTGGTAAAGAGATCGGGTCGCGATCTCGTCGGGTTGCCATCGGCTCGCGATCTTTGGTCAGTACAGCGTCACGCGTTTGTCATTTCGATCGAGTCACGATCTGGGTTGAGATCGGGTCGCGATCTGAGCTGTTGCTGCCATTGACTTCTTTTGTTTTGTTTTTCTTCATGTCGCGACACATGTGTTGTCGGGTCGCGATTGCTGTAGCTGGATGACATTTTTGCTCTTTGGTACATAACGTCACTTTCTCAGGTTTGGTTGATCTTGGTTTGGTTGATCTCGAATTTACGTAACCTGAAATAAACTGATAATATTTGTTTAAAAAACATTTCGACTTATTTCAGTGATGGTCACATAAAAACATAAAAAACATTATTCAACAATTTCCCCCTATGTGATCATTAATGAAATGAGGAGAAAAATGTTTGATTGAAATTCTTGAAATTTGGATAAGACATTTATAAAACCATATCACTTGTTTTGAAAAAGTGTGACTAGACTTTACTTATGTTTTGAAAAATGTTTGTCAAGAATATTTGTTTCTGAATCAAAGTCTCGAGTTCGATTATCAAAAGATTTTTGTATATGTATTTTCATAATATTCCTTAAGATTTTATAGCATTTATAAAGACGACAAGTGATCTTAATAGGTCGATTCAGATGAATTCTCATAGGTATAGCTCACACTTGACTGAGGTGTTTGTTTGTTCTGGGTGCAGAACTGGTGTATAATCACTAAGAATGAGTGATATCTCTCAGTTTGAAGGTGTTGACTTATGCTTAATGTAGATTTATACCTATATACTTTAGTCACTTGGTCTTCATATTAGATAATCAATCACATAAGACTGGTTTCGGCATTACTCAGAGGGTTTCTTCATTCATGCCATTGATGTTCACTCTCTCTCCGTCGGTAAATACATGTAGAGGGGGTTAGAAATTTTCATAGTGCAGTTTGCAACTAAGAATTTTCAATTATGAAGGCTACAGTATCCCGGTAAATCTTTGGTTTTGACAGCTATATTTGATAACGCTTTTGAGAATTCGTTGTTTGAGAGATGTCTGTCTTGATGGATTGTTGTTGTAAATCTTTTTTTTCTTTGGTGATGTGTTCACCTTTGTCTTTATCTTTTCTTGATTTGTGCGAATACACATTGTGTAATAGATATCTGATGTGGTTACCAATTGTGATTTGTTGACAGCATTTGTTGGATATGACTTTGTCGTTTCTTCTTTTGTCAGATTCGTTATGCCAGATCATGAAGCTTTTCTTGATGTGGCTTGATTGAGGATAGGGATAGGTGATATAAAAGACAGTTTGTCTAATATATAAGGAAATGATTGTATCGTCCTTTGTCATTTTGATATCTAAGCAAAAATGAGACTAGCATCACGGTATAAGAGTATAAATCCTATAAGTCATCATGAAAACACCTTCGCTCACAGAAATGAATTCCACTTAGCAGTTAAAGACGAGGCACAATTTCTCACATGGGTTTGGTTTTCATCTGAATCTCCTGATCTTATGTCCCTTAATAGATAAAATCGTTATAATTGAAATAAATTCAAAGGGAATAGGAGAATGTTCATAACGAAAATTTTGAGATTTGAACCTTCACTTTAATTTAAGAATCAATATTACTGAGAACATTCATCGAGCATAAGTATCTGAAAATTTAGTCAAGAAGATGTTAATCACATGGTTTTGTAAAGATTTAAAAAGATAAAACTTTATCCTAACTTTTTTGAGATTTTTGATTATGTGGATGTTTTTGAAGATTTTGGTTATTTGAATGTTTTTGGTAAAATTTTTGTTATTTGAATGTTTTTGGATTTTCTTTTTGAATGAAAGTAAACACTCTTTTGTACAAGCAAAAAGTAAGAGATTAGGGATGGGTGTTATCTGGATTCAACATTCCTAGACGGCCTAGGAAGTATTGAAACTTGGTTTCGTCTAGAGCCTTAGTAAAGACATCGGCAATTTGATATTCGGTGTTGATGAAGTGCAATTCGATATGACCTTTTTGAATGTTGTCTTTGAGGAAATGATATCGAATGTCGATGTGCTTTGTCATGGAATGGTGCACGGGATTGTGAGAAATGGCAATTGCGCTGGTTGAGTCATAAAATATGGGAATTTGTGATACTTTGTAGCCATAGTCACGTAATTGAGTTTGCATCCACATGACTTGTGAACAACAGCTTGCGGCGGCTACATATTCAGCTTCTGCGGTTGAAGTGGACACGCATGATTGTTTCTTTGAAGTCCAACTTACCAGTCTGCCTCCTAGAAATTGGCAAGAACCAGATGTGCTTTTCCTGTCTAGTCTGCATCCTCCATAGTCGGAGTCGGTGAAGGCGTTAAGCTGAAAATCAGAGTTAGCTGGATACCAAAGGCCAAGAGATGGAGTTCCTTTAAGATATTTGAAAATTCTTTTCACAGCTATAGCGTGAGATTCCATAGGATTGGCTTGGTATCTGGCACAGACACATGTAGAGAACATGATGTCGGGTCTGCTGGCTGTGAGGTATAGGAGTGATCCTATCATTCCTCGATATTTCTTTTGATCAACAGGCTTGCCATTTAAGTCAGCATCTAATTTGTAACCAAGGGCCATTGGGGTTTTT
The DNA here is from genome assembly GCA_023525715.1 of Cichorium intybus. Taxonomy (NCBI): domain Eukaryota; kingdom Viridiplantae; phylum Streptophyta; class Magnoliopsida; order Asterales; family Asteraceae; genus Cichorium; species Cichorium intybus. The sequence continues at coordinate 70,426,638 of CM042012.1, read as the reverse complement.
GCTGTATTGGATTTATCAAGGGAAAAACGAGTTAGAAGATTTTTGACATAATTTTCTTGATTGATGAAAATTCCATCTGATGATTGTTTGACTTGAAGTCCAAGAAAAGTAGTCATTTCTCCTATCATGCTCATCTCAAATTTGCTCTTCATCAAATCTGCAAACTTGATACTCAAAGATTCATCAGTAGAATCGAAAATAATGTCATCGACATATATTTGAACGATTAACAGATGTTTATTAAAGATTTTACGAAAGAGAGTTTGATCAATTGAACCTCTTTTGAATCCTGATTCTTCTAGAAATGTTGACAAAGTTGAATACCAGGCTCGAGGTGCTTGTTTTAAGCCATAAACTGCTTTTTGTAACTTAAAACTGTTATTTGGGAACTGTGGATCTTCAAAACCTGGAGGTTGTTGAATATACACATCGTGATCAATCTCTCCATGTAAAAATGCACATTTTACATCCATTTGAAATACTTTGAAGTTCTTGTGAGCTGCATATGCTAGAAAGATACGAATGGCTTCGAGTCTTGCAACTGGAGCATAAGTTTCATCGTAGTCAATTCCTTCTTGTTGTGAATAGCCCTTGACGACAAGTCTTTCTTTGTTTCGACAGACTATGCCTTGATCATCAGTTTTGTTTCTGAAAACCCATCTTGAACCTACTACAGTAACATCGGGAGGAGTAGGAACAAGATCCCATACTTGGTTTCTTTCGAATTCAGCTAGTTCTTCTTGCATGGCTTTGACCCAGTCTGGATCTTTGAGAGCTGAATGGATGGTTTTGGGTTCGGTCATGGATAATAATGCTCCGTATAAACATTCATTTGAGGTAGCGGCTCTTGTTTGAATACCAGAATTGGGATCTCCTATGATTTGTTCTGCAGGATGATTCCTGGTCCATTTGTTTAGGCGAGTTTTTTCAGGTATTTCGATTGGTGTTTCTATGTCCCATTGTTCTTCTTGGTCAGGTGATTCTGTTGGGAATAGATTTTGGTTGTTATCAGATATGTCTTTTTGGATTATAGGGTGAGAATGGGGTAATGAAGGTTCCCCCATAGATGATGCACTGGGATCATTTTGGACAGGTGGATTGGGAGTGTTCAAAGAGGGATTTAGTGTTGGTAATTCCCCCTCAACTTGATCTGCATTTTCTTGGTTTGATTGTGAAGTTTCTGCATCGGAGTTTCCTGTAGGAATAGTAGAAGATGTTAGAAACTCAGAATTATAAGCGGTTTTGGGTTGTTCAAAAAGTAAATCAAGATCAATTTCTATGTCCGTAGAAGGCATTTGTTGAATTGGATTTTGAAAAATATTATCGATCATTTTAGAACCAAAATGTTTACGATCCAATTTCCTGACATAAAATTCATCGAAATAAATATCGGTACTTTCTTCAATTACTCTAGTACGTTTGTTCAGTACTCGATAAGCAGCTGACGTAAAAGAGTAACCAAGGAAAATTCCTTCGTCTGATCTTGATTCAAATTTTGAAAGGTGATCTTTGTTATTCTTTATGAAGCATCGACAACCAAATATATGAAAGAATTTGATGTTTGGTTTTCGGTTGTTAATGACTTCATATGGTGTTTTATGAAGATGTTTATGGATTAAAGAACGATTTTGAGTGTAGGAAGCTGTGGCTATTGCTTCTGCCCAGAAGTACTGTGGCAGATCAGCAAAGATGAGCATTGATCTTGCAGCTTCGCACAGAGTTCGGTTCCTTCTTTCAACAACGCCGTTTTGTTGAGGAGTGTAAGGGGCTGAGAAGTTGTGTTCGATGCCTTTGTTTTTGAGAAATGAGTCTAGAGTTATGTTTTTGAACTCTAAACCATTATCACTTCGGATTCTTCGAACTGGTCGTTTGAGCTTTAATTCAATCTGTTTGATGAAGTTGATCATTTCTTCAGGTGCTTCTGACTTTAGCCTTAAAAAGAAAACCCAAGTAAAGCGTGAATATCCATCAATAATAACAAGGATGTATTTCTTCCCTTTTATGCTTTGGGTTTTTGCAGGGCCGCAAAGATCAATATGCACTAATTCTAGTGGTTCGGATACACTAGATTCAGGAATGCTTTTATGAGAGGATTTGGACAGTTTTCCTCCTTCACAAGCTGCACAAAGAGTTTCATTATCAAGTTTCAGAAGTGGCAGTCCGCGAACAAGATCATTTGCAATCAACTTGTTGATGTATCCGAAATTGAGATGGGAAAGACGACGATGCCACAACCAACTAATATCAGCTGAAGCTTTGGATAAGAGACAGATGTCTGGTTTTCCATAGATGAGGTCCATATCTAGTGGATACATGTTGCCTAGACGATCAGAATTAACTAGAATGGCTTTGGTCTTGGCATCCATGATTGTGCTTCGTTGTTTGGTGAAAAGAACTTCATGATTGTTATCACAAAGTTGTGATATGCTGATTAGGTTGTGTTTCAGGCCGTCAACGTAGGCTACTTTCTTGATGGTGAAGTGACCATTTGTTATGTTTCCATAACCTTTGATTCTTGCAGTCATGTTATTTCCAAAAGTAACATCTTGTTTGGATTCTGTGGGTTTGAAGTCTCGTAGAAAGCTTTGGTTTCCTGTCATATGCTTGGAGCAGCCACTATCGATATACCATGTGCCATCCTTGGGCTCTCCAGCACAAAGTGCCTGCATTTAGACAGAAAGTTTAGGTACCCAAACCATGGTGGGTCCTGATTTGTTAATGGTTTTTGATAACTTGGAATCATTGTAATATTTGTTGATTGGACGGAATGGTTGAGGTTTAAGTTGATTTATTAGATTTTCCCAAAGTGAGATTTGTCTTTGATAACCTGTCATTTGAAACGATTTCTGATTTTGTGAAAAGTATCCTATATGTGAAGTTCTGTTTGATAACCTTTCTTTGTATCTGAGATTTTGATGATTTTGAAAAACATTATGATGATGAGATGGAATTTGGTCAAATGATGGTTTCTGAAAGTTCCTAGAGAGATTGAAGTTTATCTCTTGAAAGCGATTTTGAATCGGTTTTTGAAATGGTTTTTGTTTTGGATTAAAGGTTTGTTTTTGTGGCACAAAGACTGGTTTCAAAGGTTTCTCTTGGGTTTCTTTGAAAACAATGGGCTTGCTTTGTTCTTTTGGTTTAAAGACAGCTTGAATGGGTTGTTTATTTGTCTGCTGTTTCTTTGAATACTTTTGTCCCAGACTGTTCTTTCCAATAAAGGTTGAGTTTAAAGAGGGAAAGACAGTTGGAGCAGAAGTACTACCATTTTGATGATCAGAATTTTCTCCATTTAAGAAATTTTCAAGTTTGATTGTGCCATCATTCTTTGTTAGTTTAGTAGATCTCAATTGATGAGTTACTGAACTAGCAGAGTCTGATTCAGATTTTACAACTCTTTTGTATGATTTGTTGAAAAAAGTATCATCTGGGCTGCAGTTGATAACTGTTTCATCATCTGAATCGTCCTCATTGGCAGATAAGAAAAAATCTGGTAGAGGCGATTTAGAGTTTTCACAAATTGTCCCATTTTTCTTTTCAGTCTTTTCATTTTCAAAGAATTCTCTTCCAATTCCTGGTTTATAATTCGTATCAATTTTGCCAGTTCCTAAGTTGTTTGCTTTAGTGAATACATCATCACTTAATTTTCTAGCAATATTGATAGAATCCAGTTTTCCTTGAAATCTTTGATTTTCGGATTCAAGAAATTTGATTTGTTTTGAAGAATCATCTAGTTTTAGAATTAAACTAGTGTTTGTGTCAGTTAAATCTTGAATTTTTTGTTTTAACTGAAGGACTTCCTTTTCTACGGTATCTTTTATTTCAGATGAAATAACAGATTGATTTTTTATTTCTAAGTCCCTTTTTTGTATTAGAGCTTCATTTAATTGTTCTAGGACGTGATTATTTTCTTCAGATTTTCGTTCAATGTCTCTTTCAAGTTTGTCTCTAGTCCTTGTAGATTCTCCAAATCTGAGTTGCAATGTTTGTAATTCAGATTTGTAGATATCAGATTTGACTATTGTGTCATGATACAGTCTGAGATCAGCTTTTAGACTGTTCTCAATCTTAGTCATGTGGGACTCAAATGGTGTTCTTGAAAGACCGAGATCTGAGATCATAGACCATACCTGATCGATGACATATGGAGCTCTTGTGGTTGGTTCATTGTCAGCCATGAAGCAGAAGTTTGACTGAGCTGGTTCAGTATCTGTTTCATCATCAGAAGTTGGCCAGTGTTCCACGCTAGGTTCGTAGAATGCCATCAAAGCTTTTTGCTTTGCTTTCTCTTCTTGTTTCTTCAGCTCTTCGGCTTTTTGAGCATAGTAAGCTGAGTCTTTGACCTTGACTTTGGCTCGACAATCTCGGGCATAATGATTTAGTCCTTTGCATTTATGACAAATGATTACGTCATCATCATCATCGTTATTGTCAGTCTTTTGGCTCTTAACGGGTGGTCTTTCAGATGTTTGAGTTTGTTTCTGTTGAGATGGTTTTGAATGATTTTGCTGAAATCCAGAATTTTGGTTATTTTGAAAACCATTGTTTTGATTATAAGAATTGTGATTATTTTGAAATCCATGATTCTGAAAGTTTTGTCCAAAAGTGGATCTTTGTTGAAAATTTGGTCTATGATGTGGCAAAAATCTTTCGAGATTAGTGTTTGCTACCAAAGCGCACAATTGTTGGTAATCAGCTTCATTATTTGGATCAGACAAGTCACAAGAATTACTTAAAAAAGCTTGGTTTTGATTTAAATCAGTTTGACTTTGATCAAGAAAATGTGTTTGGTTTTGAGAGGATGTTGTCAAAAGAGCAAGTGGTCCTCCAAAAGAAGTAGACGTTGGTGGGTCAATCGAGGATTCATACGATTGTAATTCTCCGTACAGATTGTACAAAGATTCAATATGAATTGCTGGATTTCCCTGAATGATGAGTTTTACCATTTTCCAGCTTTCATAAAGGTTGTTTAAAAATTTGAGGTTTATCTCATGCTGTGACTTTTTGATGCCCAAATTATTCATTTTGATGGTAATGAGATTGAACCTGTCATGAGCATCATGGATGGTCTCATGTGAAAACATTTTGAAGTTGTCAAATTCGTTTAAAACAGATGTTTTCTTGTTTCCAATGATTCTCTCATTTCCTTCAAAACGATTTTTCAAAGTTTGCCAAATTTGGTTTGCAGTTAAAAGGATTATATCATTCATTTGGCATAGAATACTGTGAGGTATTCCAGACACAAGCTCCTTTTTGGCTTGAAGTTCAAGTTTCTTCCTTTCATTCAGTATATCTAAGTTACTCGTAAGAGAGGTCATGTTATCTGGTAGAGATCCGTCTACACATTTCCACACATCTTCACTTATATAGTTGAGATGAAGATTCATACGACCTACCCATGATTTATATAATTCGGGAATAAGAATGGGTGCTCGAGTACCTGAACCTATACTGTTAGCAATAGATACAGAATTTATGTTTGAGTAGTTTGCGGAAGACATTTTTGGTTTTTTTTTGTTAACGAAAATGTGATGTTAGAATGAAATTTTTAAAGAAAAACTTATTGGTGGTTTATAAAAACACTACACAAAAGTTTTCGACAAAAATTTCAAAGTAAATCACAAAAGTAATTTCTAAATGTTTTTTTTTTTATTTTTTTTTTTGTTGAACATGTGATATTAAGATGAAATTTTTAAAGAAAACTTATTGGTGGTTTATAAAAACGCTACACAAAAGTTTTCGACAAAAATTTCAGATTAAATCACACGAGCTCTGATACCAATTGTTGAAAATACGATAGATGATCTCCACGAGTAAGGTTTTAAGCCGGTTACTGTGTGACAGATATGTATTTTATCTATAATATGCGGAATAAAAATAAACTAAAATTAAGTTACTAAAGCTATAAATAAACAAAATAAAGCAGTAAATCTAAACTAGACAGTATTTAAATAGACAGAAAGCGGTAAATAAAGTAAATGTTAGAAGTTAGAGGTTATATGTAATAAACGCCATTATCAACGATAAAGTGTTTTTACAATAAATAAAAAGGTTAGAAGTTAGAAGTTAGAAGTTAGATGTAATAAACGCCATTATCAATGATAAAGGGTTTTTACAATAAATAAAAAGGTTAGAAGTTAGAAGTTAGATGTCTCGGTTAAATACAGTCCACATATGTTTTCATTGTCGAGGTTCAATTAGGATGTATTGGATATTTGGTACAGTTGATTTATAACAGTTTAAATAAATCAATAACGACGCAGATAAATTATTGGAATTATAATTTCAAAAGAACTTATCGATGACGGAAGAAAGTGGCGTTTTTCTTGATGTGTCGATCCTTGTTCTTTGCGGTAGGATGAGGTTTTGGTGATTTTTGGTGTCGGGTAGAGGTTGTTTAGAGGTTTGAAGTTTTGGTGTCGGGTGGATGTTTTGTTTCTTGCGGTTTTGCGGTTTGGTTCTTGTTGCCAAATGCAGAAATTTGAGAGTCTTGAGGTGTTTGGTCGTGGGTGTGCTTGTGGTTTATATGTGTAAGTTGTACAAAATCAGCAAGAGAGAGCCTGAATTTATAGTTCTGTTCAGGCGAGATCGGGTCGCGATCCTCTATAGGATCGGGTCGCGATCTTGAGTGTGGTTCGCTTTTGTGCTGGCCACTACCCGATTCAGTGGACTGTGGTTGGTGGGTAGGGTCGCGATAGGTAAGAAGATCGGGTCGCGATTGTGTCGGGTCGCGATTGGTAAAGAGATCGGGTCGCGATCTCGTCGGGTTGCCATCGACTCGCGATCTTTGGTCAGTACAGCGTCACGCGTTTGTCATTTCGATCGGGTCGCAATCCGGGTTGAGATCGGGTCGCGATCTGAGCTGTTGCTGCCATTGACTTCTTTTGTTTAGTTTTTCTTCATGTCGCGACACATGTGTTGTCGGGTCGCGATTGCTGTAGCTGGATGACATTTTTGCTCTTTGGTACATAGCGTCACTTTCTCAGGTTTGGTTGATCTTGGTTTGGTTGATCTCGAATTTACGTAACCTGAAATAAACTGATAATATTTGTTTAAAAAACATTTCGACTTATTTCAGTGATGGTCACATAAAAACATAAAAAACATTATTCAACAGGCTGGTATAAAGCCTTAATATTGGCGACCCTTATTTGGGATTAATACCTTGGTATTGTACAGTATGGTGAAAATACTATTGGTGTATTAACATAATTACATCAAATAAATTGGTGAACATTTCCACATGGTGTTACTTTATAACTTGGTGATATTTTAAGTTACTCACTAAGCTTATGCTTACCAAATTGTTGTTTCTTGATGTTTCAGGAACTAGGGGAGCCAAGGGTAACATTGTCATGGAAAAGTGAGAGATATCCATTCACTTAATATGTTTTGTCACTTTTAGGACCTTGTTATGTTCATATTAAACTAGTTGGATCATATACTTTGTTTATGTATTTTTGTAACTAACTCTCATGATCATGCTCTAACTTGTATTTATGCACATACTTGTACATCTATTGGTGTTAAACTTTATGTTTTTCTTAAAACTCATATGATGTACAAGCTATGTTATACTAGGTGTCACAACCACCGTTTTGTCGGATATACACACAAATATAACTATCACGCTGCTGCTGATTAGGCACCGAAGACACTTGGTAGTGTATGAAGACTTTGACACTCATCAGATTCTAATAACATATCAGAATTGGAATCAAACCAACTGAACATCAGCAAAGACCTCCGCAACAATACCATACAAGGCGGCCCCCTCAATCCCAACAGTTCCAACCTCGGCAAACACCAGATGCACCTCAACAAGGCAACAGTTCAGGAATGTCATTGGAAGATATAATAAAACGTTTGGCTATAAGCACTCAAATTTTACAAAATGAAACAAAAGCGAGCATCAAGAATCTAAAACAACAAATGGCACAACTCGCTAGTTCAATGAGTAAATTGGAAACAAATCCCAAGCATAACGCATGTCTAGTCACACTAAGAAGAGGAAAGCAATATGAAGGCCCTAAAGCACCGGAAGACGAAGAAGAAAAACTGGTGATAAAAGACTCAATAGCAAAGCCTGGAAACCCGAAACAAGTGGATCCAAAACAAGTTAAAGCAAAGGTGACTCCTGCACTTTTCCCATCAAGGCTAAAGAACATAAAGAGATAGAGAGAGGGAAGAAATCTAGATATTAGAAATATTTCACAAGATTGAGGTCAATATTCCCCTCTTAGAAGCAATCAAACAAATTCTGAGATACACTAAGTTCCTCAAAGAACTCTGCACCTCAAAAAAGAAACTAAAAGGAATTGAAACAGTTAAAGTCGGAGAGAATGCGTCTGCGGTTCTACAAAGGAGTTTACCAAAGAAATGCAAGGATCCAAATGTTTTTACTGTTCCATGTAAGCTAGGAAATCTCCATGTGCCCCGAGCAATGCTTGACTCGGTAGCATCGATCAACGTTTTACCATACTCCGTCTATAAATCAATTGCTATTGGAACGTTGACCAAGACTGCAGTTATTGTTCAACTCGCAGATCGATCAATAGTGCACCTAAAAGGAGTACTAGAAGACGTCTTAGTACAAGTTAATCAGCTCGTTTTTCTGACTGATTTTATATACTTGGCATGGGGGTTGATGATGCTCTGAATCCCAACTTTATACTCTTGGGTATACCATTCTTAAAGACCGCAAGAACGAAGATTTATGTTTATGCTGGCACTTTATCTATGGAGTTTGATGGAGAGGTTATTAACTTCAATATCTACGAAGCAATGAGGTACCCCAGTGACATCCACTCGATAAATTTTGTTGACATGATTCAACCACTGATTGAGGAATTCTTCGAGTTAGCCAACTGTGACCTATTAAATTTGATCTTAAGCAAGAATTTGGATGAAAAATTGGTTCAGAGACTGACAAAAAAATTTGAGCTGGGCAAGGAACTGTAGGAAATCATGCAAAGTATAGAAGAAAGGGAGAAATTCAAAGGCAAAGAAGCCAAGGTACAATTACCAACCTCTAACGCAAAACTCTTTCCTTCTATAATACAAGCGTCGAAGCTTGAACTCAAAGCTCTCCCTGATCACCTGAAGTATGTCTACCTCGGGAATGAAAAGGCACTGCTAGTCATTGTCTCAAGTAAGTTGATGGAAGAATAAGAGGAGAAATTGATCACCCTCCTGAAGCATTATAAAAAGGCAATAGGGTGGACCATTGCAGACATAAAAGGTTTAAGTCCTTCTTTATTCATGCATAAGATTTTTATGGAAGGGGACTATAAACCAAGACGACAAGCTCAAAGAAGATTAAATCCACCTATGGCAGAGGTAGTCAAAAAGTAAATAATGAAGCTTCTGGATGCCGACATGATTTATCCCATTTCCGACAGTAAATGGGTTAGTCGAGTTCAAGTAGTACCTAAGAAAGTTGGGGTTACAGTGATCAAGAATTCTGAGAGACATCTAGTCCCTACTCGTGTACAGAATAGGTGGAGGGTGTTTATAGACTATCGGAAGCTGAATGCGACTATAAGAAATAAGGATTTACCGCTACCGTTTATTGATCAGATTCTTGAGAGGTTAGCTGAAAATCGCATGCCTTTCGAACTATGCAATGCGCCAGCTACGTTCCAAAGACGTATGGTGAGTATTTTCTCGGAATACGTTGAAAACATCATGATGTTAATGTCTATTGGAACTCTTTCGATGCATGCTTACAAAATCTTACTACGATCTTGCAAAGGTGCATAGATGTAAAAAGTTTACCTTATCCGACCAACATTCGGGACGTTCGCTCATTTCTTCGCCATGTAGGTTTCCATCGAAGGTTCATAAAAGATTTTTTGAAAATTACGATTCCTATGTGTCAACTTATGTAAGAAGACGTCGAATTCAGTTTTTATGATGCATGCAACCATGCCTTCGATCATTTGAAAAATGTGCTCACTTCTGCTCCCATTATTCAACCCCCGATTGGAACCTTCCGTTTGAAATAATATGTAACGCAAGTAACACAACTACTGGGGCAGTCCTGGGGCAGAAAATCAACCGTGCCCATCATGTCATATATTACACTTCAAAAGTATTAGATGATGCTCTATGTAATTATTCCATGACCGAAAAAGAACTTCTGGCCATAGTATACACACTCGAAAATTTTCGAAAATATATTTTCGGTGCCAAAGTGGTAATCTATTCAGATCATGCCGCTATCAACAATTCACAACCAAGAAATATTCGAAGCCAAGATTAATGCGATGGATATTGTTGTTGGAAGAGTTTGACATCGAGATTACAGATAAAAATGGAAAGGAGAATTTAGTGGCTGATCACTTAAGCAGAATTGTGCTGATGAAAGAGTAAGAAGCAGTACGCGACTCTTTTCCCAATGAACACCTTTTTGAGATGAAAACGCTACCCTGGTATACTGACATTTTCAATTATCTAGTTACTGGACTATTCCCCCTGGAGTTTAACAAATCACAAAGAGATAATCTGAAAAAGGAAGCCAATAGGTATGTTTGGGACGAGCCCTGTTTGTGGAAGCATTACGCTGATCAAATAGTTCAAAGACTCATGCAAGATAACGAATTCCAATCCATCCTATCATTTTGTCACAACTACTCTTGTGGAGGGCATTTTGGTCCGTAGAGGACAGCACGGAAAATCTTAGACTGTGGTTTCTATTGGCAACACAATTTTGGAGATTCATACAAACACTGTAGAAGTTGCGAAAGATATCAAAAGACTGGGCCACTGGTGTTGGATTAGGTGTATAAGCCATGACTATAATTTAGGAATATACTTGATTGACAGCAGCACAATCCTTTTGGGTTGCCCTCAAAACCTAGCAGAGGACAAGATAACTTAAAGAGAGAGGGAAATATGATTTATTAATATATTATGAGAATAATATATTAATTAGAAATCATAATATTTAACTAATGATTAATCATAAATTAATTTTGGGATTAATTTGATTAATTAAAAGTGCAGGGGCTGAATTATAATTGTTCAATAGTTGAGCAATGGACAATTAGGGCTTATATGTGGTGAACGAGTTTAAGGCTTTCTTAAGCCATAAGAATTCGAAAACAACCATATATGGTATAAGGGACTATTTATGGTATGATAAGTAGATTCAGTTATATGATAAAAGCCTTATCATATCAGGATTTTAAATAAGACAGTTATATTCCCTATTACTTATCACCTGGAGACTATAAATAGAGGCCTCCTCTCACCCTAAAAGCCACGAAATTATAATGGTTTCTACCCTTCTTCTCTCTTGTTTTCTTGCTTGCTTGGTTTTAGGTGTGAACCATTAGAGGCACGACACTTGTGGTGCTTGCTTCCAAAGTTTTAAAGGTATGAATTCTAAATTGTTTTAGAATATAATTTTTTAATTATATACCTTTAGTTCTTAGTTATAGATTCAGTTGAGAAAACATAGATCCTTATTAGGGTGCATGTGAACTTAAGATTTTAAGCTCATTGTTTGCATAAAACCCATCAGTGGTATCAGAGCATAGGTCTGTTTTCTATTGAATAGCTATAATAGTTGAACTGCTACTAGGGTTTATTGGATTTAAACCCTTGTCCTCAAGGGCGTCGACTTCTAACTAGGATTTTAGAAACCCTAGCCTCCACCCACCCCTTTTTTTCGAAAATTTGAAGGTGCCTCCATAGGGTTTTTCTATTTTTGCTAAATATGATTATTTAATAAATGGAAACCCTTGTCCCTTATTTTGAAAACTTAGTGGCCAAGGAATAGGATTAAATTAAATTGTTTAATTTGTTAATCCTTGTGTGATTTAATTAATTTAATTAATTAATTATTAAAAGACAAACATTAAATGACTTCAGGTTTAATTTAAATTTTAATTAAAATTGTTTTAATTTCGAAAATTTAAAAGATGAACCTAAATATTTTATAATGTTTAAAATACACCTTATAAATATTATTATTAAAAGTTAATACCTATATGTATAAGATTAAGTCAGTCAAATTGCTAGTATGCCTCATTCATAAAACTGGTCTATAAGGGGGGTATAAGGAAACTGCCTATAAAATGGCAGTTGAATGTGTGTCCACTCTCACCCACCGCTCCCTTGAGTTGTTGTTTGCGGGTTGGAATTGCCTGGGCTGATTGGACGACTGTCCTTGATAGTTATTCTGCCTTTGATTATTGAAATTCTGTGAACCCTGGTTGTAAGGTCTATATTGACATCCATTGTTGTATTGCCCCTGACCTTGACCAAAAACCTGATTTGCCTCCTGGGTCCTATGTCCTTGTTGGCTTCCTTGTTGTTGAATCTGAGGCCCGTTTTGTAAGGTAGACATTAATCTATCAAACTTTTTGTTCAACTCGCTAATCTCTTTCTTGACCTCCTTTTTCCAATCTGCGTCTACACCTACCGCAGCAGTTGTGCCCACTGGCTTTCTAGTAGAAAAATTCTCTTTTGATCCGTTACAAAGTTGTTCCAAAAATTGCCAAGCCTCATCGAGATCTTGCATCATGATGGTACCACTGGATGACGCATTGATCATTGCCTGGTTCGTTTCATTCACCCCTTCGAATCTTGGATGGCTCGCCTAATCTCAGGCTTCTGCTGAAAATCTTGGATGGCTCGCCTAATCTCAGTAGTCTTACTCGCCGGGTAGAACTCTTGTAAGAACTTAGCCTTAAGTTGATCCCATGTGGTGATACTATTAGACTGAAGAGATGTAAACCAGTACTTCGCTTTGTCTTTTAAAGTGAATAGGAATAGCCTCAACCTAAAAATGTTCTTATTTGTGTTCCTAGGGGTGTTGGCATTTGCTATAGCTATGAACTCATACAAATGATTGTATGGATCGTCTTGTTTATAACCCCTGAATTCTGGCAATATTCCTAAAAGCTGTAGTCTAATTTCTACCTGGGCTTCTACATTCTCGGGAATATAAATTGGCGATGAGTCGTCATACTCCCGTGGTTGGAAGTGTGACGCAACCGATTGCCCCCTCGGTTGTGTAAAGTATAAAGGTTGAACAAAGTTACCGTGATAATGATGATTATTGGTGTACCCTTGTTGACTTTGCGGTTGCTGATGTTGTTGATGTACTCTTCGCCGAGGTCCCCGAACACTGTTCAATTGTTGCTGCTGTGGAGGAATCCAACCTCCATCCTCCTCCTCGTATCTCTGCTCAACCTCTTGGTACTGGTATTGCTGCGGTGGAGGTTGTGGTTGATATTGTTGTTATTGTTGTGGTATGGTTTGAAAAGTGGCTTGTGGTTTAAAGATGGTTGATTGGTATGGTGGTTGCAATGGTTGTGATTGTTACGGTTGGGAAATGGTGGTTTACTGCCTAGGCAGTGGGGTGCCATCTTGGGTCAGCGCTCCCCAAGCCATAGCAGATGAAAAAGGGTTTGTGGTTGTTGAAATGGTGGAACTGAAGGCGGAGTGCATGCTGGTATTGATGCGGGGGCTGAAACTGCACCACCAGTAGCACTCGTGCTACCAAAATGGAATTCTGACACTGGGGGTATAAATGGAATTCCCCCTCCTGTTACCTCACCCAAAGGTTCATTGGTAACATCCTTAATACTAACACTACCAGGACTCATCTTATCTAAACGCCTACGTGCACGGTTCTTGCGCGCGGTTCGTTCGATCTTAGAGTCAAAAAGCAAGGGTGATAACTACCCACCCTGACGGGTACGCATGCACTAATGCAACACGCCCGTCAAAACCAAAACAAAAGACTAACCAAACTCAAATCTCAAAACTAAACACTAATAATCAGAAACTAACACCCTACAGATCGCCTACTTTTAAGCTCAAAACTCCCCGGCAATGGCACCAAAATTTGACACGCCTAGGTCGTCGTGCGGTCAAAAATAAGTAAAACCTCACTCTCACTAGTACAGTGGTAGTCAGGGTCGATCCACAGGAGTTTCGTGGTCAAGGTAGGCAATAGATTACCAATTGTAGTGTCACGCTACAACTAGAGGCTCTAGTATCTACTTTACCAAAATTGGTCCAAAAGCATAAAATCCAACAAAATCCAATTCCAAGCATAAACTTAAACTAAAACTAAAACCAAAACTTAACCTCACTTGCTTACTGAAATCAAAAATATAATTTAGAAACAGAAGCAATAAAGATCAAGCCAAAAGCATCAAACATCCAAACTCATCCAAAGCAATAAAAAAGTAAAAAGAGAGCTAATAAACATAACCGAATGATTAACTTGCATAAAACTCAGATCCCAAACATCCAAAACAGTAACCATAAAAATCCAGAAACTTTAGCCTAATGTTAATGGTGGTCACACCCAATAACACCAAACTAAGCTACTAAAACTACTAAACTATATGAAAATTAAATGAAGAAACATAAATACCACGAATGGTGACTGAAAACCGAATATTGGAGTCAAAGAAGCCTTGTATCCACCTTGTGCGTCGTTCCTTTGCTACTGATTTCGACCTAGAAGCCTCTATTTATAGTTGTGGAAAATAAAGGGCCGCGTCGCGCGTATATAGAATCCGCAGCGCGTGTATGGGTTTACCCCCGTTTGTTCGGCATTTGAATTCTTCTCACCGCCTCATCGTTGACTCAGCGCGGCGCGTCCTCTTGCTTCCCGCGGCGTGCGTGTGAATTCGACTCTTTTTGTCCTTGTCTCCAAACTTCTTTCATTTTGTATGCATTTGGCCCCTGATTACATCTTTTCTTTCCAAACTAGTACTGACACAAAAAGTGAGAATACCACAACATATATGATATAAAATCACCAAGAATAGGGTTCAACAACAACTAAAATACTTGATATTACTAGGCGTTGTCAATGGCCAAAAAGAAAACCACTTTACAAATGAAAAGATGGGATTAGACCATTGAGGCGTCGCGAGTTAGAGCCAACGCCTAGAAGCATTGAGGCGTCGCGAGTTAGAGCCAACCCTAGTGCTCAATTGGGATCTAGCTAGAAGGATGGGATTAGACCAACAGCTAAAACCATTAGGCGGTGAAGATAGCATTTGCAACTCGTGGGTAGAGTTTTCATGATGAGCTTGGTGGCGGATCTTACACATACGAGAGCCCATATATCGAGAGCTCGTTTGGGAATTCATGTCTACCTTGTTCTTAGACCAATTAAGTAAGGATATGACTGATCCCGCCACCATTTCCTTTAGTTTGGGTGGAAAGAGAAGACAGTGAAGTCTAATAGAATTCACATAACGTCTTGGATTATACTCGCATCATGAAACAAGAACAGACGAATTTTGATACTTCATTGAGAAATGCAGTCGATCTTTTCCGCCTAGCTTTGAGCCTTCAGCATTTTGGTCTACTATTGGTTTCAGACAGTATAGCGCTTCTATGTCTCGCGAGATTCACATACGATCCCCTACTCATAGAGTGATTCACCACTTTATAGTAATAAACTTTGTTCCCAGAAAAGATGTAACTCGATTATTACCATGCGACATATTCCACATGTGGTGTATGATCACAAAATCTGAGACTTGTGACATACCATATGTAGTAGTGAGTTACCTGCACCAGATGTCGAGAGGGACACACGGAGGTGGTACGCTTTATGGAGGGCACTATGTCACTCGCCTGGCCCAATCATACAGACTCCTGACAGAAGGACTTACCGCCCAGTCTTATCGTATTGATGCCGACCTGATAATCGTAGGGACTTGGTTATCATGGGGGTATTAAAATTAGTTGGTAAAGTACTGTACTGGTTGATACTCGACTTCCACAGAATGGATGGCTACAGGTAGAGTGCGTAGCCAGTCTGATAGAAGTACCGGGAGAAATACTGATCCAGCCAGCTAATTTGCAAAATTTGACTCCCAAAAGATGGTGAAAGAAATTCATGGGTTAAAGCAGGCAGTCCAACAGCAACAAGCAAGCATTGAAGCTGCTCGGAGACAATTAGTTTGGTTGGGAGATAACATGGAACAGATAATGATGAGGCATTTTCGTGAGGGACCTTGCAGGCCTTCTCACGACAAAGAACCAGAAGATGTTGACAGCACCAATGCTTCGCTGGTTATTTGATTGATCGTCGATATTACTTGGTGCTTGGGAATGTTTCCCTGAGACTTTTCTGTTGATTTCATTTTAGGAGTTTTCATTGAGACAATTTTCTTATATGTTTAGTTAGTTTCTTTTACTTTTTTATTATATTTTGTTTTACTTTCTATCTCTTCTACAAACTTATCCTGTCAGGATTCTGTTATCGTGGAAATATTTCAGCAAGATTTGAAAGGCATCCTGACTAGTATAGTTCGGTTGCATGTGAATGTCGACAACTCAAGAGACTGCTCTCAAAGCAAGTGTGGGTTCATTACCCACTTCATCGGTTCATTGGCCGTGTTCACCACAAAGTTCGAACGCAACAAAGTCCAAAGCAACCAGGAGCTTGTCTGATATGTTCAATGACCACACCATAATCCAGGGGAGTCTATTCCTTTTCTCCCATAATTTTCATTCCTTAAATGTTCAACATACAATGGGGACATTATATAATTTAAGTGTGGGTAGGGATGTACACATCAAGCATTTAGGTTTATTTGGCCAATTTTTAAAAAATTTTCCTTGATAATTTCCTGAAATTGAACAAATAAACATCAATACATCTGGAAGAAAAAGTGGGAACAGGTACTTAGGCTATACTTAGATATCATAGATAGTATATGTCGGAGCTTGATGTGGGAACGGATACTTGGGTTATACTCGTTGTCTTGCATCATAATTGTACCGCCTGATGATGTGTTGATCATAGCATGAGTTTTACTGTCAACCCCGTCGAAAAAGAACTTCATTAACTGCCAACGTGGGAACTCATGATGCAGACAGGAGCGTAGTGACTCCTTTAGACACTAAAAAGCATCACGAAACTCCTCGTTGGGCTTTTGATGAAAGTATTAAGTTGCCTTTCGTATCTCTGTAGTTTTATTCGTTGGTTAAAAATCCTTAAAAAATTTGGTTTTCAACTGGTCCTAAGTAGTGATACTATTGGGCGCCAGTGATGTAAACCTATATTTCGATTTATCTTTAATCGTAAACGGAAATAGACGTAGTCATAATGAATCCATGTTAGCTCCTTGCGGAATGTTCGCGTTACCGATAGCTAAGAATTCATATAAATGGCTATATGGGTCATCTTGCTTATACCCCGAAATTCTGGCGAAACACTCAACAACTATTGCCTGATCTAAACCTGATGCTCTTTCGCTTCAAAAAGAATATTGGCGAAGCATCGTCATATTCTCCCGGATGGAAGTGAGAGGCTATAGACTGTCAAATAGGTGGTGGGAAAAAATAATTATGGAATGTAAGTACTGTCGTTATACAAACCGTTATTATCATACCATTTATTCTGCCAGTTGTTGTTTTGATTCTGATTTCTGCATGGCCCGTGGACTTGGTTCCATTGGTTGCCTTGGTTGAAGTGCTGGTGCTGGTGCTGGTGCTGGTGCTGGTGCTGGTGCTGGTGCTGGTGCTGGTGCTGGTGCTGGTGCTGGTGCTGGTGCTGGTGCTGGTGCTGGTGCTGGTGCTGGTGCTGGTGCTGGTGCTGACCAACATTACCATTACCATTATATCCCCAATTTGGTCTGTTCCACCGTTGGTCCACACATGTTTGGTTGTGGTGCTGGTTGAAAAGGCGGTGGCCTTGCATTATTGTCATCGTTGTTGTTATCGTTGTTGTTGTCGTTGTTGTAAACTCGAACCAGTGGAACTACTATTTGTTCCACCCCTACATCACCTTATTGCTCGTTGGTGACGTCTTATACTAAAACATCATTTGGATTCATGTTGAAAAGACGTTTTACCACACTATTCTTTCGAGTGGTCCTCTCAATCTCTGGATCAAATAATAATGGTGATAAACGTTCACCTTGGTGTGTACACATGCACTAGGTGCTTGCAATGAAAAATAAATAAACAAACTAAATTAAAACGGCACAATGTGTCAAGCACTCAACTCCCTAGAAACGGTGCCAAAATTTAACGTGTGCAGTTGTTGATGCGGTAAAAAATAATTAAACATCACTACTCCAATAACTAGGGTAAGTAACGATTGAACCAAGGAGTCCTTGGTTGATCCTTTGCGTCTATAAAACTATCCAACTATAGTGTCATTCTATAGTCAGAGAATCAAAAACACTTGGAACAAACCAAAAATCAAACTAAAACTGAAATCAACTGCAAACAAGCAAAAAAAAAAAACTTGTGATCTGGTGCTCAAGCAACTACAGATCAAAGACAACTTGAAACTAAAATACTTCATTTAATTAAAAAGCAATAACCGGAACAAATCGTTCCAAATAACTATCAACTAACCATAGTACTACCAAAGACCTACAAGAGTCAAATGAGTCTCCTTATATCTAAAACCAACGTCAAGTAATCTGAGAAACTCCTAGATTCGGAATACTCAAACACTGAGTTGATGTCGAACTAAAACTGGCTAAAACACAAAAACTATGAACATATAACCGAAACTATAGAAAAGAAACCAAATTATATGAACGAAAACAAGTTTTTAGATCCATAGAACACTCGATGGATGCCGTAGAATGTCAACTGAAAGCCTCTATTTATAGTTGTAGAATTGGACACTTCGCGCCGCCAGCAACGTTAATTAGCACTGCCTACCAACTATTTTCCCGACATCTCGTTGATTTGAATTGATTTGAATTACGGTTATCTCTTATTTTGCGTCACGAACTCTTAACCTTAGCTCGCTAAGTGCTCGATTCTTATGTTCTTATTTTCAGCTATCCTTGTTCCATTTTTGCTCTAATTCCTGCATTTTAACATATTTCCAACCAAAGATAACCTCCAAGAAAAGTGAATGTATTCAATCTAGTTATAACAATAATTAAACTAAAATACACCAAATAACGTGTAAATAATACGAAACAAAAACGCATTATCAGGGACAAGGTGAGTCAATGGTGGAACTAGGTTAAAGACTCTCTCGTTTTCATGAGGCAATTGCTTGAACGTACATTTGGGTGATTTGGACTTTCGATAACCTCAAAATACATGGCCCCTCCCCCAAAACAAATTGACGCTCTCCAATGAGGTACAACTACTCACACATCCATGGATAAACTCTAAAAAGAAAGATGTCGGTACAATCATATAATCATATAAGATGAAAGGTGTTGTAACCCAATAACAAAATGCAATGTTAGGTTTTAAAATTGTTTATGTTCAGTGGAACTAAACGTTCGGTTCATTCTGTTTCTTTGTAGGGATATAACCTGTTTTAGAACCGGACTGTAATCGGAATAACCAGTAACTGAATAAGCCATGAATCGAGAACCAGAATCGAACCAAGATCCCCTTATCCGGTTCTAACCGGCTCGATTTTTAGTCCAAACACTCGTCCATAGTATCGGAACCAGAATAACCGGTAACCGAATATGCAAGAAATCGAGAAACGGAACCCGACCGAACTTGTCCTATCCAGTTCCGGTTCCGATTCCGGTTCGGTTTTTTGGTCCAAACACTTGCCCTTATTTCTTTGTTTCACTGTATTTGTTTCTTGTTGTACCTCAAGCCTCTCTATATCTTTATCTTATATAATCCGTTTGCGGTTCAACAAAAAATAGTTTCAATAGATTCTAAGAAATAAAGCGAACCAATCGTCCTCTTAAAGCTGCAATAAGGAAAGTCTAGTAAAGTTGAAATTCTAATAAAGGAAAAGGAGAAGAATGACTATTTTGGAATAGATAAGAAAAAAGAAAGTTCTAAGGTTGATTGAATTATATAATTAATTCTTTATGATTGACGGATCACAACTGCTTTGACACGATCATTATCTAGAATCTAATCATGACCACCCTTTTAAAAGTAATCAAAAACTTAAATGCAGGCCAAAAGTTCGAAATAGCAAATGGACTTTCAGAGAAAAAGATTCTTTGTGTTCACAAGCAGCTAGCCCCCACATTTGTCTCCCAAAAGCACCTTAGCTTCACTAATCACCAAAAAGTAAAAGAAAAATGAGACTTAATGAATTAACCCAATTCCTATAACTTCCTGCTTCTTGATTTCTCCTGTTCATGCAAATGCTTCTGTTTTAAGTGTCAGCCCATGCAGCGAACACTGGGAAGTGTCCAGAAGACACCCATGAACTCACATTTGCAGTAGCAGCCACAGAACCACTTATTTCATCTAGGCTTTCTTCTCTTGAACAGCTGAAGCTAGTATTCAAAGAAGGATTCGAACAATGAGTTTCCATCTTGTTGTTAGGTGATATTTCTTTGTTAATAATCTCTTGTTGAATGTCAGGCTTCTTTAAATTCACATCAAGTTCTTCAGGAGTTGAGACACAACTACTTTGTTGATTATCAGACTCCATGGTAGTGGTGTTTCTCCTGGCTAGTTCTCCTGCAAGTAAAGTAGTGCTAGCAACAATTCTCTCAACATCGTATCGAGAAACATCAAAGTTTGTTACGGCATTCAAACCCCGGAATTTAATTGCGGCAACATCATAAGCCTCAGCTGCCTCCTCTTGAGTACCTGGTAAAAATTTATGTTTTAGATGGTTGTACAATATGCATGAAAATGTATGTTATTGTTGTATATATTGGTAAAAAATTGTTGTATAAGGATCAACTCCCAATTAAATATGAAGAGGAAACATCGTTCAAGCTTCTAGTTTGAATTACTTACTGAAGGTACCAAGGTAAAGATCCTTGTTTCCAGCTACACGGCCAATTCTAGCCTGCCATCTTCCATGCTGATGATGTCTATATATTCATTTCAGGAGAAAGAAAATGAATGTGACTATGAGCTATCTTTGAAAACCATAAGTGTATAAATAAAAATATAAGAACAACATTTTCAAACCTAGTAACGCCTCTATAAATCGAAGCACCCCTAGAAAACCCACTGCTCTTCCTGGAATAATTAATAATATCACAGAATTCATGAACCCAAATCGTAATATAGGAAAAAACAAAAAGAATAACAAAGATGCAATAACAAAGATGCAAGCTGTTGTGTTTTACCTTCGTAAGTGGGCTACAAATTCTTGGCGACTCATTGTCTTCATCTCCTCGAGTTCGTGATGGTAGTTCTCGAGCTATAAACAACAATAAGTCAAATCATGCAACAATTTGAAGTGTTCTGTTTGTTGAAAAGTTGTACTGGCAAATTTATTTTCTTACAGGAAAGTTGATATGAGTCGAAGAACCCCAATACTTGAGTGCAGCTAAGTCGTAAGATCGAGCCGCTTTCTCTTCCATATCATAACCCCCTGCGGTCAAGTCATGATTCTAAAATATAAACCAGCACTCAAACTCTTGATAGTGACAATGTTGTTTTAAAAAAATCAAAGTTGTGTGAGAACTTGAGAAAATTTTCTCTGGCCAAAGTTTTTAATTATAACAGCATCACAAGAACTTAGAAATCTCGGCTAGGCCAAAAAAAAATTTCTTGAATACGCATATTTGAACACTTTGAATGTGTGCGAATGTGTATATATGAATATTCGATTTTATAAATTCTATTTTCTATTTTGCGTTTTTTCAAACTTTTCAAGATATATTGTCGGTGTATGTGATGTTGATTTGAGTGAGAATTTTGACCGGAAATATATTCTCAGTTTTTACCCATGTTTTGTTGCTTTATATATATATATATATATATATATATATATATATATATATATATATATATATATATATATATATATATATATACATACTTTTTTAACACGGTTATAAATACTTACCAAGATAAACTGAGAGATGGAGCCAGAATCATACATCACAAAAAAAATTAGTTAGTAAATAAACGGGAAAAATTAAAATGTTTGTTACTCGAAAATAAGATAAATTAATGGAGGCTGAAATTTATATTAAATGTGAAGGTCGACCTTGTCTTCCTTTTCTTGTTTGCCCTTCTTTCTTGCAACTATTATCCCATAAATGTGCTTCATATCTTCCAGTCCACCTATGCCTAATTGATACCAAAGTTAACACCATTTCTTGTTAAACTTAAAAGGGGAACAGTAAAATTACCTGGTGACACCTCTAAACTGAGAAGTCCTTTGACCGAAAGTATCCAGTGATTTCCTATGAACAGACTGCTTCTGAGCAACGTTATTAGAATGTCTCTTCTTTGTTTCTACTGTCGAACACTGATCTGTTCTTAAAGTTGCACAGCTTAGCTGAGAACCTGGGCTCATGGACAAGCTTAGTGTCTGTATTTCGCCGCCGCTGCCACCACCGTGGTTGGTGGTTGTTGTGGTGGTTATGTGGTGCTGGTTGTGGTCGTGGCTGTCAAGTGAAGTGTAAGGGGTTTCAGCTGGGTACGGCGGTTGTGGTGGTGGTGAGACACCCCAGTTGTCTTTGGTAACATTTGTTTCTTCTTCATGAATTTGATACATGTTAGCTTGACACTGAAGTCCCTCGGGGTACAACCATCTAGATTCAGGGTACAAGCTGTCTAAGCTTAGAGCCATTGTTTCTCTCTCATGGCTTCCATAGTCATGCGCACTCCCCATAAAGTCTTCCAGCTTAGGTGAAGAAGAATTTGGCAGCATCCCTTCACATTTCAAGTAAAACAAAAAAAACAATTAAAAAATAGTATTTTCTTTCTTTGAAAGAACCCAACTTTCTGATAGATGATAATTACTAAACTAACCTTGTGAATTTGTAGAAGAAAGAGTTTCCAAGATACAAAGAGAGCCATCAGATTTGAGGGGCATCACAGTCAAAGGAGAGAAAAAGGCAGTGCCATTTTCAGTAACACCATAACAAGAATAAGGAGAAATATAGAAGTTGCTACCGTTGGGTGCCATTGTTGTTGAAGAGGATACCTCCATTACTAATGGAGGTGATAGAGAAACACCCAACCAGTTGCTTATACATGCGTTATTGCCACTAGCACCATCACTCATTGACCTCATTCTCTCTCTCTCTCTCTCTCTCTCTCTCTCTCTCATACACACACTCTCTCTCTTATTTATTTATATGTGTGTGAATGTGAGGGGAAAAAAGAATTGGTCGCTTGGAAGAAAACAAAGAGAATGATGAGCACAAGGAGAGCAAGAGATGCTGGGAGGCACCCCTGCATACCATAGGGATCTGTGAGCATAAATAAGAAAGACTTGAGCAATACAAGAACCCATGTATACCGTGTGATGTAGGAAGACCAAAGTCTTTTCCTTTTCTTTTATATACACATTGTGTTTAAAATATTTATAAATATATATTAATAATATAACTATATCATTCTTATTAAATATTACAAAAATTTATACCAAATTATTATATATATGATAATATTGACATTTTATAAAACTAAACAATCACGGTCATTTCTATCCATTATTACATGTGGAAAAAATTGAATATAACTTTAGTTTATTGCTTTTTTTAACTGCATAAATGATTATTAAATTTATGTTGACATGTATAAAAACTACATCAAGTAAATGGTCTCTACATTGTTGTGTTGAATGAAATTAAATATAACATTTAGTTTATTTGTATTTTATAAGAACCAAAAATCAAATATTGTTTTTATTTTTACAGTAATAATACAATCTCTAATTTGATGTTATTTTTAATTGTTTTTATTGTTATTTATTTTAAAAATATTTTTTGGAAACGACTCATAATTATAATAAATAGTGTATGTATAATTTTTTAGTTAAATTGGTCCACTATTTAGATTTTATGTTTAACACTACACTAAAATTTTATTATTTAAAAAATTGTATTTGGTTTCTCTATTAAGTTTAGTTAACATTTTGATTTAAGATTCTCTAATAACGTTGGATTTAAGTTAACAAATTAATCATAATGATACTATATCAATAATTTAGAAGTTATAACTTGTGATATTAAAATGCTTATGTTTTATACAACATGTTTAAACTGATCAACTAAGTATATTATGTTAAAAGTTAAAGACTTAGCCTTTAAGTAGAATAATAATAAATTTTAATATAAAAAACCAAATTAATATGGTTTAAGATATGATTTATAAATAAAAAAATTAAAATCAACTCCTTTTTTTTATTTCTCAGAAACAATTCATTTAGAAAAAAATTGAAAAAACTTATATTAACAATGAAGTGTCATAAGTTCCAATTAAGTAGCACAAGTTAATAACAAAACTCTAATGATTAATTAGTTAAATGTTGAAAAGTTATATTATTAAAATAAATATTTCATACAATTAAGCATTGAAATTAATATGGTTTTAGATATAAGTTAAAAAATCTCTTGAGTGATATTGATTAATTAGTTGCAAGTTGAAAAGTTATGTGAGTTTCAAATGAATATGATGCAAATAAATTTATTTAAATCATATTGATTTTTATAGCCTCATTTTAATATATATATATATATATATATATATATATATATATATATATATATATATATATATATATATATATATATATATATATATATATATATATATATGGGATTTTAAAAACAAAGAGTACACATCTTCAATAATATAATTATACTCTTCTAACTATATTAGTTATATTAGTTACATATTGATGACTAAACACAATCAAACAAATTAAAAACTAAGAACATACATCTTTAACTTATTGTAACAAATAAATTGAAAGAGAATCGTCTTTTTCTCTTGGCTCTAAAAGTACAACCATAAACGTTTTCTTGAAATATAAAGAAAGTATAAGGAAAATGAGGGGAATATAAACTAAACCTGAGAACTCACCCAAATAGCTGTTGAGCAAAGTGTTGAGCCTAATCAGAACCAAAGTAAGTCTAGGAACTGAAGAGGATCAGATGACTGAAACAATTAGAAACAGAGGCGAATTCAAATCCAGTGTTATTGTAGCTTGTACTTCGGACGGATCCTCAAACCTCGGTAGAGGAAGTTGTTTACTCCAGTATGACTAACCAAGAAGATCTGCAGTTGGAGACATTATCATGTATCGGGTGTTTTCCTCCTAGAAGGGCAATAATGCTTCTCCAAGTGGATCAACAGATGTTTAGAAATGAAGATTATCATATCAGTAGGACAGAGGAAAATCACCTCGTCCGGATCAGAAGGTACGTCTTTACTTAAGCATGCAAAGGAAACATCCAAGATAGACATCAGAAGTTGGTGGTGACCGAGGCACGTTACCAGACCAAAGGATTATGATGAAGAAGAGAACTACATCCTGACCGAAGAATCGTGTCTGCAGAAGCCAATCATTAGTTCCTTATGTGGGTTGCAGATTCACCGTGACAGCAGTAGCTTGCGCTAAGGTCAAAGGAGTGAATGCATCAGCAACATAAGAAGATGATACAGCAGTGTCTTCAGACCGAAGCTTAGTTTGGACTAGAGAAGTTTTCTCATATGGAAAGAGTTGGCCCTCGACAAAAGTGTAGTATGATCGAAGTGCAGAAGCATAGTGAGACAGTTACACAGTCTCACGCAGAGGATGTCACTCAAACCAAACACTAATTCGGAGTCTTCTAACCTAGGAAGGAGTCATCAGTTAGACCCAATATTGGCATTGTCACATCAGCTGTTAGATTTATTTTGAGAATACGCGAATGGGCACTATTCAGCATGGGAAGCATGGAATAGTCACTTCACAATCTGTAAAGTTGAACAGGTGTTACAGGCCTATGTTTGAAGTTTCCCGCCCATCACCTTGCGTATTCAGTCTTCCTTATTTGCTTATAAATCTCATAATCCTTGATTAGGATGATATATTGAATTGAGTGGTAGATATCCAATGTACGACTTGTAAACATTATGAAGATAGTCTTAGTTTCTTCCTTGTAAATCATTAAAGTTCATCAATGAAATATTTCTCTCGGTTCTCATAGTGGATGTAACCCGGTCTATCGGGTGAACCACTTTAAATCCTTCACTAGTACAAAATCGCACATTGGTCACACTTGATCGAAAAATGCCTGTGACATTTTTTTTAAAAAAGTGTGGCCATAAGGCACTGATGAAATTTCGAGAACGTTTATGGATACATGTAAATTAGTTTGTGTGACCATTTTATGGAGAAACAAAACAATGACCACACTTATTTACAAAAATATGACACTCATTCGTGACACTGGACTTCAATGTGACCAAATGATACAATCACCCACATTTACCGTTTTAAGAATGTGATATTTATTTTATTAGAGATTATAGATACGTAATGGTCATATAAGGAAATTGTACATGTGACTGTGTGATTGTGCCATATTGGACACATCAAATCTAATGTGTCAAAAAAGATAACAAATATGGCCACATCAAATCTAATGTGTCCAAAAAGATAACAAATATGGCCACATAAAATAGGTGTGTGTATATAGGATGTTGTTTATTGGTTACATATTAAAAGTAAGAAAAGAAGTCGGTTTAAGTGGTTTATTGTCATATGCATTTTTATTACATGTGTCAAAATATGATCAATTGTATTGGAAAATTTAAATACGTGTGACTGTATGTAGGATTTGGTGAGTGTAGAATTAAAAAGCGTGTCCATAGGTAAATATAGTTGAATAAGAAAACCATTGTTTGGGTAGTCTACATATTTTATGTTCATTGAAAGTGTGACTATCGATATGTAATTGCCATGTGTTTTGTGTTATGTTATGTCCAAAGGTAAAAAATGGTCATCATAAAAATTAAAAATGTTTGTGTAGGTATGCAATGGTGATTAATGGGTAGTCTATATATTTTATGTTCATTGAAAGTGTGACCATCTATATGTAATTGCCATGTGTTTTGTGTTATATTATGTCCAAAGGTAAAAAATGGTCATCATAAAAATTAAAAATGTTTATGTAGGTATGCGATGTCGACTAATGGGTAGTATACATATTTTATGTTCATTGAAAGTGTGACTATCGATATGTAACTGCCATGTGTTTTGTGTTATGTTATGTCCAAAGGTAAAAAATGGTCATCATAAAAATTAAAAATCTTTATGTAGGTATGCGATGGTGACTAATGGGTAGTATACATATTTTATGTTCATTGAAAGTGTGACTATCGATATGTAATTGCCATGTGTTTTGTGTTATGTTATGTCCAAAGGTAAAAAATGGTCATCATAAAAATTAAAAATGTTTATGTAGGTGTATGCGATGGTGACTAATGGGTAGTATACATATTTTATGTTCATTGAAAGTGTGACTATCGATATGTAATTGCCATGTGTTTTGTATTATGTTATGTCCAAAGGTAAAAAATGGTCATCATAAAAATTAAAAATGTTTATGTAGGTATGCAATGGTGACTAAGTAACATATTTTTCCTACTACAATCCGTTAGAAAAAACCCCAACTTATGTATTACATGTAATTAAAAAGAATTGTAATGAATGAACAAGCATTCGAATGTAGTATATGTAATTTACATTAGCGTATACATTTAGTATGTTGCTGCAATTATACAATGGTGAGTTGTTCACATAACTTCGAATTAGTTAAATTGTATATATATATATATATATATATATATATATATATATATATATATATATATATATATAATAAAAAGTCCAGATTTATTAAAGGTTTACTTGTCTAGATGGTTAGAAAGAAAACTATACTCCAATGCATGTACATAGATCCAGGTTCGAGTCCTGGTAAGGGCAGTTAATGCTATTTTTTATGCAAAACCACAAATAGTAGCACAGTCATTTGAACATACGCATTTAGAACATAAAATTAGGGGTGAGCGTGGTGCGGTGTGGTGCAGTTTTAGCATAAAACCGCAACTCGTACCGCTAGGTGCGGTTTTTATTTGTGTAAAACCATATGTTGCGGTTTTTTTGCGGTACGGTTTTTGCGGTTTATTTTGCGGTTGCGGTTTGTAGCGGTGCGGTTTCGGTTTTACACCGCAAATACTAAAAGCATTCAAACTACAAACTAGTAATATGAACAACTTGAAGATTCAAATACATAAAAGTCATTTAGAAGAAATCAACAACAACAAAGCTTAAACACTTAAAAACAATAGATCCTGCAACAAACTTAAAAAAGAACAAATAATAGCTATCACTCGCCAAAATCCACAACTTCCAATTTTCAAACCCGCCATCTTCTACAAAGCCATCATTTTCCACTATTGCCTCCTAAAAGAAAAAAAAAGACCAATAATATATAAATTAGTAGGTATTTGAAATATGAACTCAAACATATAAAGAAAACCTTACCAATTTTCAAACCCGCCATCTTCTCATTAAACTCATCTATTTCCTTACTCTTCATAGAGCAACCGAGCTCAAGATCAACCCTTGTACACCTTATCCAATATTGTGCACAAATCAAAGCTTCTGCGGTATCGGTGTTAAGTGAACTTCTATACTTGTCGATAACTCTACCACCCGTACTAAACGCCGATTCCGATGCAACTGTCGAGACCGGCATTGCCAAAACATGTTTAGCTAGTTTGGATAGTATAGGAAATTTGACTGAATTTGCTTTCCACCATCCCAAAAGATCAAACTTTGGGTCCCTTTTTTCCCTTCTTTCTGATAGATAGATATCAACCTCACTTTTAATGTCTTCACCCCCATCATCAAATTTGTCAAACTCAAGCTCCAAATCAATATCCATCTCACTAATACTTGACTTTTCACCAAAAACTGTATGTTGTGAGTTTGGTACATTTGTTGTTTCAGCTTTGCTTTTGTAATGAGTAAACAACTCATCAAGAGTCTTAGTCACCTTTCCCACTATCTCTTTACTTTTCTCCGAACCGTTACCATGGATCAAGTCAACACAATAACTAATGTATCCAATCTTGTTGCGTGGATCCAAAACAACCGCAACATACAAGAGATAATTCATATTATCGATGTTGTCCCAATACTTATCATACTTTGTTTTCATCGAAAGGGCCATCTTTTTCTTTTGTTCATCTGGACTCAAGGTCATCCGAGTGATGGTGGCCTCCATTTTTTGTGGCACTTTTTGTATGCCATTAAATGAGGGTTTTTTTTTTGTTTTGGCTACTATTTTATGATAAAATAGTAGCCAAAACAAAAAAAAAAACCCTCATTTAATGGCATACAAAAAGTGCCACAAAAAACTAAAAAAAATGCCACTAAAAACCCCTCTGGAAATCAGCGGCACACAAAATAAGTGTCACTAAAAGCGCTACCACTAAAACCTTTTAGTGGCACTTTTTTGGTTTGTCACTACAAACTTTTAGGCTTTTAGTGGCACATATTTTTTGTCATTAAAACTATTGTTATTTAAAAATTCATACTACTTTTAGTGGCACAAAATTTTTTCTAGAAAAACTATATTATTAAATCTAAATGCTTATGCCATTATAAATGTTTATCATATTAATTTTTATTTCACTACTAGAAAAATAGTATTTAATGACAAATATTGTCAGTCATTAAAAGGTATAGATGACAAACAAATGTCTGTCATTGAAAGCCTAGTCATAAATGAAAGATAACTGACATTTGTGTGTTATAAAATTACGACTTACATTTATGGCATACTATTACGACATAAATTATGTAAATCATAAACGTAAGTCGTAAATATATGTCATAATTTTATTTTGTATATATATATATATATATATATATATATATATATATATATATATATATGGTAGATTTAATCATATTTAAATTAAATAACTTTTAATGCTAATACAAAATAAAATATCAATACATATAAACAATCCATTACATACAATAATCTCATATCACATACCAATAAATATTTCAAAGTTAACAAAAATATTGTTTGTGGATAAATGTTACTGATAAATAAAGTTTATCACAAAAAACACATATTCTTTACGAAGATCATCAATTTGTATATTCATCCTAGCTGCCCCCAATCGATCAAAAAACCACACAAATGAAGTTGGTTGCTAATCTATTAAGAACCTGCAAAAAACCACACAAATGCAGTAATTTATTTTTCACTATCCAAGTTAAACGTAATTAATGGTGGTAACTAAAGCAAGAAAGCACCTAAAACTCCATTTGTATCAACGCCTATTCCAAATCTTTTGTTGTGCGATCACTGAAATCAACTCCAAATATATACTCAAAGTTGACTTAGTTTGTCCCAGAAAGTATCGTATCCTGCAACTTATTATAGTAACACACATTAATAAGGATGTGCAAAAGTACATAAAACAGACCAATAAGAAGAAAGATGAAATAGAAAACCAACTAAAATAATTCCATTAATTACATACCAAACATCCCATAAGAACAACGATAAAAAGCAAACTCTATAGAAATTTAAAAGATAATAGATCTTGCAAATAAAATAGAGTAAAACATGAACCAAAATATCAAGAAAGTAACTACAGTAGAACCTTAAAGTTTATTGTTTTGCCGTATTTTCTTCGTACTTGAGTTCCCCTACCTCCTTTGCTATTTTTACCCTGCTGGAATTTTATAATTAGGATTGTAATTCAGCACATAACATAAATTATAAAAGGTCTAACTACATACAACATAAGATACAATATATAATGCATAAGTTGATTGTGAAGCCATCCCATTCTTGATCCATGTACTTGAAACCAAGTCAGACTTATGCCTCCACCATTTATCATCAGTAAACAAAATCATAAAAAAAAACATTCATGTTTAATCATACTAACGTTAACAGATTTATGCCTCCACATTAACAGACTTAAAGATCAAGTTCAATTACAACTTAAACTTCAAATTAACCTTTACAGTATATGCAAAGATCTTAAACTCCATATTAACATTAAAAAACTTATACCTCCACTTTACTGGACCTTAAAATGAGGATTGATAAAAACTCAGACTTAATAGACAGATACATCAATAAAATCAGAAGTCGCTGTATGCAAAACGAATTAGAAAATAATCTAATTTCTGCTTAAATGAATCAGACTTTTAATCCAAATTAAACCTCCACAAAATCAGAAGTTGTAATATCTAGATAAACCTAGAAGATTACCAGAATAAAAGTTAAAGAATCAGACTTATAAGCCAAATTAAGGAACCGGAAGAAAATCAGACTTTCAGATTGGACTTATACCTGTGAGTCGATAGTCACAGCTTGACCGAATCGTCGATCGACACTTCAGTCTTCACCAAGTTTTGGATTCAAACGGGTTAAGAATGAGAAATCAATTTCACACTGTTCATATTCAAACCGGTCCAGAAGGAGAAATCAATTACACATTTTCACAAGACATTGAAGATTTACGGAAGGTAATGTATGTGGCCAGTGGTGAGAATCAACACGAATGGAAGCCAATGGATGAAGAGGCTGCTTCTTTTGGGAAGGTGAGGTCGTAGAATGGATTTACTTTGCCAAACCCTGATCGACCGTCGATCGGAACTGGAGCAGAATGCTGCTCCAGGGCGGGAGTGAGAGTGCGAAGCAAACGGCAGCGACATACATAAAACGGGAGATCGATTCTGAAAAAGCAAACGGCATCGGTGTTCATGAAGATCGGGACTAGAAGTGGGAAGAGATTGAAGCGGGAGATCCATTCTGAAGAAAGTTGAAAGAAGTGGGAAGAGAATGAAGCGGGAGATGAAAAAAGTTGAAAGAAGTGGGAAGAGAATGAAGCGGGAATGAAAAAAGCTACCAATTTTTTTCAAGACGAAATACATAAACGCGTGTTTTCACTTTTAACCGACTCTAAGGTAGCGTTTGGGAGAAAGAGTGGGTGGTGGTGGGATTGGACTGGACTGGACATGAATGAGCAGAATAGTATAATTTTTTTGTATATCATTTGGTATGATCGGAACGGAACGGAATAGAACAGAACAGAACAAGAAGCTAAAGTTACCATATTGCCCTTTCACAAA
The DNA here is from genome assembly GCA_023525715.1 of Cichorium intybus. Classification (NCBI taxonomy): domain Eukaryota; kingdom Viridiplantae; phylum Streptophyta; class Magnoliopsida; order Asterales; family Asteraceae; genus Cichorium; species Cichorium intybus. The sequence continues at coordinate 70,394,825 of CM042012.1, read as the reverse complement.
AAGAAAACATATAAAATCCAAATTTGATCAACCTCAACTCAAGTTTAATAAACATTCTTACATGATTTATTTAAAATTTCATAAATTCAATTAATATCTAACACCAAATAATCAACACTACTTCTAAATTATTTCTTGCAATTTTCACTTGCTTAAAAGATGGATCGGTTATGTGATAATTAAAGCCAACTTAATGATCATAATAGTATATTACATGCACAAGTTACTTCAAAATAGCTACAGTGTCAACATAATATCTGTTTATTTTTAGTAGTTGCACTTGAACGCCAATCCATATACAATCCAAAAGTTTGTGGGTGGTTCAGTTGGATGGTTGAAATCACCGCCCACCTATGTCCAGCCACCACCACCAATCAAACCAAGATGATGAAATCACAACGTTAAGTAGTAGATGGAATAATTATATTATCATCTTGAAAAAAATAAAGACCTTTCAATATACGAACAATAATGCACTATTCAAGATGCAAGTATTGAAATATTGTCTACTACATGTGTGAAAATAGGAAACATAAACGTAATTACCATTATTATCATGACTTGTCGAATGTGACAACTATTCTTTGGGTATAACCTCTGACCTTTTTTGGGAACACCTAAACAACAACAACCAAATAAGTGTAACTTAAGGATTATGAGGTATGGGCCTTAAGGATTATGGTTTATAGCTTGTAGTAATGGGCTTAGGGCTAAGGGCTATGATGGTAAAGGTTATTGTCAAATGGTAATGGTTATGATGAGTTATGGTGAAGTGATAAAGGGTTATGATGGGTTATGGTGAAATGAAAAGTGTTATGATGGGTTATGGTGAAATGATAAGTGTTATGATGGGTTATGGTGAAATGATAAGGGTTATGGTGAAATGGTAAGGGTTATGATGAGTATGGTGAAGTGGTAAGGGTTATGATGGGTTATGGTCAAATGGTTAGGGTTACTTCACCATAACCCTTACCATTCGACCATAACTCATCACAACCCTTACCACTTCACCATAACCCATCATAACCCTTACCACTTAACCATAACCCATCATAACCCTTACCATTTGACCATAATCCATCATAACCCTTACCAATTCACCATAACCATTACCATTTAGGGCTTAGGTTTTTGGGACTTGGGCTTTGGCCTTAGGGCTCAGGGCTTTAGGTTAATGTTTAATGGATAATAGCTTATTTCTAAGGGCTAACGGCATATGTACGTATACATGTATGTATATGTAAGAGTATTAAGGTTTATGGGTTATGGTTTATCACTAATAGCTTATTACTCAAGTATTATGGCATATGACTTATGACCTATAACTTGTGACTCATGGAATATGACTGAAGGTTTAAGGTTTGTGGCTTTTGGATTATGGATTATGGCTTATTTTCTATAGTTTATGGCTTATGTCTTATGACTTACGAATAATGGCTAGTGGCTTATAGCTTATTGGTTATGACTTATAGCTAATATCTTTTGGCTTATGGCTTATATGTTATAAATGATGGTGTGTGGCTTATGCTTTGGGCTTAAGTCTATGAGCTTACGACTTATGGGTTATGGCTTATGGCTTATGGGTTATAATTAAGTGTTAAAGACGATAGCTTAAGGGTTATGTACAGTTCAATATTGCTTATGGCTTAGGGCTTATAGCATATGGTTAAAGTGTTAAGGATTATGGGTCAAGGGTTAAAGGATACATATTATGGTTAAGTGTTAAGGGTTATGGGCTATGGGTTATGGTTAAGTGTGAAGCATTATGACTTAAGGGTTATAGATTATGGTTAAGTGTTAAGGATTAGGGTCAATGTGTATTTTGTGTATGTGTATGTGCATAAGCCATAAGACCCATAACCCATAAGCTACAAACCCTAAGCCTTAATGCTCATACCCCATAAACTTTAAGCCCTAAGTCATAGGGTATAAGTCATAAGCCTAAGCGATAAGGCATAAATAATAAGCCCTAAGACATAAGTCAAAAACCCTAATAACTACGCCATAGGCTCTATGCTCCAAGCATAATCCTTATGCTCCAAAAGCTATGTCCTAATACCTAAACCTAACTCGTAACCCATAAGCCATAATTCTTAAGATGTAAGAAATAAGTCCTAAGCTCCAAGCTTTAGGGGCCCTAATACCACATACCATAAGCAATATTTAATATGTTGGATTAAGTGTCTAAGCCATGACTTTATATTTATATTTATCTTGTTAATTGAAGCAAAGTCCATTTGGGTTGCCCTCATAGCTGGAGGTTAGGATAGAGTTCAGTAGAGTAAAAGGTTGATTTATTAATTGTTTAATAAATCAATAGAATTAATTAAATGGTTTATTAATATATTTAAGTGTTAATATATTAATTAGAAAATATAATAATTAATTGAGATTTAATCTAGAATTAATTGGATTTAATTTAGTGATTAAATTAATTAATTAAAAGTGTAGGGACTGGTTCTGTAATTATTCAATAGTTGAATATTGACTGGCCAGTGTTCAAGGGTGGAAAGTGGCGAGTTTATGGTGTGGGCACCATAAATCTCGAAACCCTAATTAGGGTTTATAGAAAGCCTTGCCCAATTGGTAAAAGGCTTACCAAAGATGGGCTCTAGGGTTTCAAGCTGTACCACCTGAGATCTATAAATAGGGATCCCCTGGGAACCCTAATCCTGTGCCAACTCTCACTGAGATTACTCTGCTGGACTGTCTTCTCCATTGCTTTGGGTGTGACTTGCATTTGAGGCAGGACACTTGTGCTGCTAGCTTCAAGAACAAGATCAAAAGGTTGGTTATTATTCATTTGATCTTTAGAAATTATTGTTGGCCTTTAGGATTTTAGTTTATTATCTTCATAGAAGAAAAAATAGATCTTTCTAGGGTTGCATGTGAACCATAAGCAATTTTTTGTTCATTGTTTGCTAGAAAACCCTTCAGTGGTATCAGAGCATACGTTGTTTTCTTGTGAATTGATATAAACTGCTTGTTTGATCAAAGTTTTTTCGAAAATAAACCCTTGGGTGGCCTAAATTTCGTGGCCTAGGCTAGGGTTTCCTAACCCTAGCCGCCACCCTTGGTCCCCCCTTGATTTTCTTGATTTACTTGCCTTATTTAGTGTGTTGTTATTTTGGTAATTGGATTAATTAAATAACTAGAACCTCCTTTAATTTTGGCATGTAAATTTCGAACCATATAGGGACCAAGATAGAAAAATTAATTTGATTAATTTTATGAAATCTATCTTAGATTTAATTAGTTTAATTAATTGTTAATTAAAAGACCAATTAAATCAGCTTAAATAATTAATTTAAATTTTCGAAAAATAGTTTAAAATTTGCAAAAATTATGAGATAATTAATTCTAAAATATTTTAATAAGATTAAAATATATATTATATATTTATGATTAAAAGTTAATTATTTATATATAAGAAAATTGGTTAGTCTTACCGCAAGTATGCCTCATTCACAAAACTGTCCTATAAAGAGGGTATAAGGCGACTGACAATAAAATGTTAGTCTAATGGGTATCTACTCTTACCCACCGCTCTCCTGGTCAGTCGAGTGTCGTTAGCCGAACGGGTCTGATAGAACCGCTAAGCCTCTTAAAAGTATAATGCTATAATTGAAAGTACTAGAACCTTGAACAAAACCCAATCTAGTTACTTTAGGATAAAAATGTGAATTGGTGCTAATCCATGGAATTGCACATTGCACTTTGTGGAACGTTGGTGGAGCATGTGTGGTTTACCGGCATGCCAACTGGGGTCCGCAAAGACCTGCAATGGGTTTCTCGATTTTGTCATTATTAACGGAGCGTGTGTGGTTAACCGGCACGTTAATTAGAGATGACAATTGACTTCGAGAGTACCGAGCTAATTTGCATGGTTATTCACACCCGGTTTGTGATCCTCGGCATCCCAGTCACAAACAGTGGGGCACATCCGAGACTAAACATGCCATTGAACAGTTCAATGTGTCTCAACAGATCTAGGAATTTCATAAGATGAAATTGATAAGTGTATTATCTACCTTAATGACCATTATGTTATGATTACGACATCCCTCTTCACACCATAGTTGGGGTATTTTGGGTCCTAGCCTTAATAAATAATATATTGGGTAATTATTTAAAAGGATAATTTAAACTAATAAATTTCTGGTTATTGTAGATATCTGAATCAAGTGTCTATTCTCCTCCCTCTCCTCCTTCACCCATTTCTGAGAGCATCAGAAAGCACCTGCTAAATATGGAAAGGCTGACTGGCCTTAACTGTAAGGAATGGCTTCGCAATTGGAGACGAGTTCTCGTCATTGCTGGCAAGCTTCATCTCACCGAGTATCCGATCCCGGTTCCACCGGAACAAGTCATCATAAAGAGCCTTTATGATAAGCATGACTTCTTAGTTGATGAATCCGAAGAGATTCGTGACCTCATGCTATTGACCATTGACCCCGAGTTCCGCAAGGATTTTAAATCCTTGGGGCCATATGAGTTAATGCAATCGGTTGAAGAAATGTTCCGAAAACCGGTTGAAGAGGAACGAGCTAGGATCTTCAAAAGACTTGCAGAGTGTAAGTTAAAAGAAGGAAGTAGCATCGATTCGCATATTCTTCAGATTGAAGCGTACATAGGCGAATTGTACAAACTTGGTTATTCCATGAGTCAGGAGTCGAGTGTTAACACTCTACTCACTTCACTGACCAGTAAGTACGATCTGTTCATTCAGACGTATAGAAAGGAAGACCAGAAAAAGACCTTAATGGAAATGCGTTCACTGTTGACTTTATACGAGTCACTCTTGGACAGTCATAGCTCCAATGGTTTAGCTACTTCTGGATTAAGTCCAGTGGAAAGACGCAGCAAGAAACGATCCAGATCGTCTGGATATGTCTTAAGCTAGGAATCCACAGAATCGGATACAGTCGCGGAAAGATTGGAAGACGTTCCAAGGTCAAAAACTTTTGAAAGCTCAGGTATATCTTAAAACCTCAAAACTCCTGTTCCATAATTCCTTGATGCATAATGTGATAGTCACATTTTGGTTTGTATGCAAGGAATGAGTAAGGTACGGGACATTGGCGCATAGGAGCACATTTGGATTGGATTTCCAGCTCATGCAATTTTGAAGTTTAGCTAGATATTAAATCATGTTATTAGCTTATTAGATGCATATGACATTGTCTATCATATGGTACATTGTTCAAGGAATTTGTTTTAATAAAATTGTCATTTTTCTTTTAACACCTGTTGTTTGAAATTATCCTTGAAATGTTATATGAATGTGTTGAATGCATGATTAGTAATAACTTGAATGTTGAATGCATCCAAAGTGTTTGGATTTAAGAATTGTGTCCCTTATGATTGTTAAGATAAATGTTGTAAGAATCAATTCAACCAAAGGTCCAGTTGGACAGGACTTTGGAATCATTTGACTTAGAGTCACTTGATGAGTTGAGTTCTTAATGTGTTAAGAAATGAATCAACCAAAGATCCAGTTGGACAGGACTTTGGAATCATTCGACTTAGAGTCGAATGATGATTAAGTTCTTTATAAAGCACATGTGGCAAGAAATGAATCACCCAAAGATCCAAAGGATAGGATTTTGGAATCAGCTGACTTAGAGTCAACTGAAGATTGCAAGTCTTGAACATAATTAACAAAGTCATAAATTTACATAGAGATGTAAAGGAGATTAAGATTAGGAGCAATGAACACATCAGTTGCTGTGTGCTGCTCGAATCTTCAAATAGAACACAATTGTTTGTACTTCGCAATATTTGTCATTCCGTATGACGAATATGACTTCGCTTATCAGAATAAGCGATTGGATTGAATCCTTGGACAGTTCAAGGACTTCGAAGGAAGTACAAGACCCACAGAACCTGACTGACAACATAAACTGGGAAAATGTTTCACTGTTATTCCCTTCCAAGAACATTAATAGTTATAATGTGTCTTAGGGAAGATGATGGAGCGTTGGTCGAAACAGTTCGATCCTCGATGTATAAGATACATTGCCAATTAGTTTCCTGTAAATTGAATACTATACCAGTCAGACCATATAAACCATATTCAACCACATCCTTCGACTAAGTAGGTTTTGCAGACACTGTCTGAAATGTAAAGCTGGGATTGTCCCACTTGTACATTAAAGGTCCAGGGTCTTGTAGTGTTCGTCCGAACCTCATGACTAGACTGAACCTAATCAGAAATGTCGTTTCACTGGCTATCCTGCTGTACCTGGAAAAGAAAGAGCACTTTTAGAAAGAACTCATGTTCTAAGGAAACAGTGGGAGTTGGGACAGTCCTGAATGAGTTCAGGATTAGCCAAGTGAAATAAGCTTTAGTCATCACTAGGCTTAGAGTAGAAATCAGATTTTTGTTTTAATTCTGACATAATCTTCTCTAAAACCAGTAGTATTGATCACCGTCATAAGTAGTTATGATCGGGGTGACATACCAAATAGTGGTAAAACACTATAGTTGGTACGGATTTTCAATCCGACTACTTGGAAGCATTGGTGAGCCCGGTTGCTGCCAATTAAGAGAACCTTAGACGAGATACAGTCTATGTGACAGTTTGATTGATTTTACAACTGGTCTTAAAACCAGTGGGAGTAATCCTCAAAAGAAACCAACATGGACAGAAATGTACCCTCAGAACATCTGGTTGAGTGAGACGATACTCAGAGTCAAGAAATTGACTCCGAGAGAAGCACTCTCAATAGAAGATGAAATCCGAAAGGATACTGCATATTGTAAGTCGTTAGTGGAGCGCGTGTGGATCACCGGCACACTAATAGAGACTCACAAAGAATATGCCAGTATAAAGGTACATGGGCCCGGGATTTCCCCGCGGGCATCTCGCAAGAAAGGACATTCAGATTCTCGAAATATGCCAAAGGATTGGATTTTGAGAATGGGTTGAAAGATTTCCATTAAGATGTCAGAAAGGTTTGGATTCTCAAAATGTGCCATAAGCTCTGGATTTTGTGAATAGTCCATAACCGTGTTGAAGCCAGTGGGAGTGTTGCTGTTATCTATCTCCATATGTGTGTTACATAGTGTTTCTAGGAAACGTCTCTTTTCATTACAAAGTGTAATGACTTGGTGTTAAGAGACGGATCGCTATGAAATACTTAATAAAGATACGGCATGATCGGGTGGTTATAAACGTCTATGAGATAGATCGAAACTCTGCCGAAATGATCTTGATAAGACTCAAGATGCATTTCCCTAGGAAATAGTTTCCTGTCATTGCAAAGTGTGATGAATTTGGCATGAGAGATATAAAAAGTGCAACATACTCACATAATCCATTGACATATATCAGATAGATGTTGTCATCAGTATAGACCTGGCCATAGTAAGCATGATCTTGATAAGATTCAAGATGCATGAGAAAAAGTCTCCGAAAGGATATAGTTATTAAAAGTCGTGACACAAGGATTATAAGTAATCCTGTGATTCCAAAAGGGTTTGGAATAGGACTAGATGGAATCCAACAAGTTTCTTAGATCGATCAGAAGTGTCATGAACATGTCTTGATGACTTAATGCTTAGAGCATACTAAGTCAAATTCAGGATATGACCTGGCTGGGAATACTTAATGGATTTTGTACATACGTGAGAAATCATTGGAAAATGATTAGGGGTGAATGTTGATAACAATTTGAAAAGAGTTTTAAAAATAAGGACTTAATGGTTAAAGAATTTCGTTGGCATTCCGATGGAGCGCGTGTGGCTCACCGGCACATCCTAACACCTCGAAATAGTCTTAGGGTGTAGTCATGTGGACTAAAGATCCCGAGAACCATGGAAAGTCACAGTACATAGAATGGAGTTGTTAGTAAGAATGACGGTATGACCAAAATTGAAATATCATCGGAAGGATATCCGATCGGATGAAGTATATCAATGTATAACATTTGATACATAGAAAGAGTAAAAGGTCAAGTAGACATAGATACATAACACGAATTAAATAGTTTAAAAGGAATCTAGAAACCGATAATAGTTTTATGTAAAATCCGACTTGGTGATTACCTTGTGGAGACTTGGTAATTAGGCAAGAGTAACCACCAGTTAGATTTTATGTTTCAATTTTGCATGTTTCACTTCCCGAATAATTTGATTATTCAAAAGTCCACAGTCGCTCATACTTTTCGGGAGTAAGTATGAACAAAGACTGTCGTGAATTGGTTTGTAGATTGTCTAAGGAGTTAGACATTGCAGTAAGACTGCTACAACGTTCATGAGTACTTAGAGAAAGCCTTGCCCAATTGGTAAAAGGCTTACCAAAGATGGGCTCTAGGGTTTCAAGCTGTACCACCTGAGATCTATAAATAGGGATCCCCTGGGAACCCTAATCCTGCGCCAACCCTCACTGAGATTACTCTGCTGGACTGTCTTCTCCATTGCTTTGGGTGTGACTTGCATTTGAGGCAGGACACTTGTGCTGCTAGCTTCAAGAACAAGATCAAAAGGTTGGTTATTCTTCATTTGATCTTTAGAAATTATTGTTGGCCTTTAGGATTTTAGTTTATTATCTTCATAGAAGAAAACATAGATCTTTCTAGGGTTGCATGTGAACCATAAGCAATTTTTTGTTCATTGTTTGCTAGAAAACCCTTCATAATATACATATGTCATAAGTCATAGGTCATTCCATAATCCATAAGACATAACATACATGTCTTCAGCCATACGTTAAGTAAGCTTAAGAACATAGCGTAAGTCATGACCCATAAGCCACATATACATGTATGTGTATAAGTCTTAATCCCTAATCCATAAGCCCTAAACTATAAACATAAGTCCTAAGTTTTAGTTATCTAATAAATATGATATTTGATACAATTAAATATAACATATTACTTGAATTTTATTGAAAATAATAAAATAATTAATATAATTTTCCCACTTAATTTTACTGAAAATATGAAAAAGTTGAATTTCCCTCTCAATTTGACTAAAATTTTAAAGTAAGTTGATTTCCCCTTAATTGATTTTATTTTCTCAAACGCACTCCCAATCTCACCACCACGATTGAACCTATATGTTCACGCTTCACAAATCGATTTCCAATTCACCTTCATGCTGACATTGCACCACCAACCCTCGCTTCTGCATTCCATTCTTGCTCACTCAACGCCATCAATCTCAATCTCCGACATCACACCGTCGACCATCGCTTCCACCTTCTGTTCTCGCTCACTCAATGCTATCGATCTCAATCTCCGACCACCAGGTTATGATCCATGGCTCTCTGATTGCAGTTTTAATCGTGTGAATTAGACAATAGAAACCATACACTAATCGTTGTTCTCTGGTTGCAGTTCTATCTCCGATTGAAATCAAGACTTCCCAAATTGAAGCCGATATATCAGGAACTAAATCAGAATTCCACAGTTAGGGTTATGATCCACGGCTCTCTGATTGCAGTTCTAATCGTGTGAATCCTATTTTCTTTTTAAAGGTAATTACTTCTTCATGATTAACGTTGAGGTTGAGATAGTGGGATGACATATGGAATTGCAGAATCATAACCCTAACTGTGGAATTCTGTTGACCTAGGTTATTCTCTTCTCCTGTCTCGTAATCTCTTGTGGCTTTTTGTTGACTTGTTTAATTATTGATTCATGTCGAGCTTTGTGTGGTCGATTGATTGTTCCAGTTATGTTATGTTTAGAAATTTTTGCATCTGTGACTTTTGTAGTTCGATAATTTCTTTGTGCTTTAGGTTTGGGTAGTTTCACTCAAAGCTGCTGGAACGAGAGCTCTTTTATCTCCGATTCCTTTCCGCCGACCTTTCAGTCAAGTGCCTTGCCTTCCTTGCCTATTCATTTAGTCCAACAATTGAACAAAATACCTAGCAAAAGCACAGAATACGTAAATTTGAATGAGAATGTGGAATGCCTTCTTTATCGCTCTCGCCTCTGAACCCAGCATGTGCCTGTTCGCTTACCCGGGAGTAGTGACCCCGGGATAAGCTCGCCAAACGACCGACACGACTGATAGAAAGAGTAAGAGCGAGAGCTCAATTTGCTTTTATATCCCCACTAGTTCCCCTCTGCCGGTTAGCGAAACTATTTAAGTCTGAGTTCTTTTGTCTATGATCATGCCACTTCTCTTAGGATTGGATTTCTGGATGCTTTTGTGCTATAGGTTCCATTTGAGATGTATAAAGTTTATACAAACATGAGTCACAGGAAATGCTCTCAATTATGCAGTTCAATAGCAATCGGTTAGTATACTCGGTTTTAAGTTTAGCTTTTGAAAAATTATTAACGTAGGGTTTTTGTGAACTTTTATTTGCAGTTAATAATTAACCTTTTGCATCTCGATGGACCTCAATCGGAGGATACGAAACCTTTTTAGGGCAAGCAAATATGATACAAATTCTCAAGTCAAGGTATAAAGTGGAAGTTGTCTCAAAAGTTCCTTGTGCTGATGTTAAGAGTATCTTCAATGACTCATATACGATCCCACAATAGTTTTAATTGTATCTTTCATATATTACTCTTAATTATTAACTTTGATTTGTAAATTACTGTAGTATTGTTACTAATGAATCTTCATTCAATCTGTTTACAGATTCTGACCATGTTCCATGAGGCAATACCATCTTTTGAAGAACTTGTTGATTATGTTTAAATATTTTTATTGTTTTGTCTTTTTTGGTATCTAATTTTCCTGTTCTTGATTGATTGTGTGACACCTCAGGTAATCTTTGCCATCCGTTGTTTCTTACCTATTCAAGCCTTATCATACAACTCTTGATGGAAAAAAGACACAATAGGTCCTTATATTTCTATAAAAAAGATTCACTGTATTTATGATTTATTGCGTTTTTTTCCTTGAATTAATTGATGTTGGTGTTTTATGTGTATCATAGCCAAATGATGAAGCATGTGTTGGTGAAGTGGGCTTAGTTTCTCTTAACCAATGGACTACTTAATGTTGAGAATGAAGAAATCTACTTCAAAGTAATGCCACATACATTACAATGGAATGGTGACAAATTTATAAAAATATTTATTTTCATGTAATTGAGACCATATAAAAAGTTAGAATATGAAGTTTTTTTTTTTCAAAAACTCAGGAGACATACATAGAGACATCATCAAGAGAATGGGCATGGCAATCTTATCTTCATCTTTGGAGACTGTAAGTGAACATTCTTATACTTATAAGTGAATTAGAAGTTCCATAATTTTGACACAAAATAAAATACAGTTAAGGGTGTTAAGAGGGGTCAAAAAATTAAGAAGAAGCTGTAGAAAATTGATTTTCTTTTTGTTTCCCGGGTTTGATTTTTCTCATTTCCATATCTTTATATTTATTTTTATCACCATCTGCAAAAGAGTAGTCTGGGTTTATGTTATTTGATGTTTTCGCTAGGTTGAAGAAGTGATTTGTTGAAGGATGTTTATTTGAATGAATGTTTCCCCAATACTCATCTTCTTGATTTAATGAAAAAGGCTAACAAAGCATTCCGATAGAATCTTTATGAAGAGGTAAGTAATTAGATTACTTGTTCCATACATTCTGCATATGAAAGAAGACCATTAAGTGGGCTTGATCCTACAACTCATGCCAATGTATGTGAATCATGATCTGTTTTTTTAAGCTTTATTGTTTGATCTGTTTCTGTGTATATTTGTAATCACCAAATCTTTTAAATCCCTGAACTCTATTCAGCTTGCTTTAAAGGATGTTGAGCACTTTATGAACTTACAAAGTCATTCTGTAATGGCATACATACTCAAGGCAAATGCACTCATATTGGTGAGTCCCTACATCCTGTTTTTATGTGTCTTTGTCTTGATATTATTAACTTATTAACTTGATGCTACAAGGTAGTTTATTGCAATATTCTTCATGAAATCTTGCCTAATGGTTTCCAACACCCACCTGAGAAGTCATTGTATAATTGCCTTACTTTTGCTCGATTAAGAGGTTTCACAGTGATGCCAGTGCTCTTTCTTGGAGACAACTCGATTGAGGAGTTTCTTTTTCATATAAACCCCCAATTTCTGCTTGATTTAGAGGTAATTTTTATAATCTACTCGGATGTTGATATAATTCCATTTTTGGTGGTTGGATAACATTATTTATTAGTCGACGATTATAGGTGTGTAGTAGCCTTACTTTTTGGAAAAAAGAAAAAAATACAAAATATGATAGTGGCCCTGCTCTACTTTCTGAGATATTAAATATCGAAATCAGTTGCCTTTTTGTTCCTTGTTGGAGTGATAAGTCAAGGCGTTTGTCTTCTTGGTGGTGGCAAAGCCATATTAGCCCCAAGAATTCAAAATGGCTTCAAGAGAATCTTCTGTATTCATATTTAGCATATTCATTAATTTACAATAGAATTTACAATGTAAAAAAGAGATATATTATCTGAAAATATCATTTTATAATTCCTTAATCTTGATTACTACCTATTTAAAATTTTAAGTATATATCAAAATAAATGTTTAATTATAATGTTTTATTATTATATAAGTCTTTTTAAATTTCAATCGTGTAACACATGGGTTATAACCTAGTTTACCTTATGAAACTGGTCACATGAAAACAGTTGAGGAGGCATATAAATCTTTTGTCCCATGGCCAAAATTCCTTGTGAAACCTGCTGTAAAGGTTTGTTTATTCACTTAACTTGTTTGTATATTACTATACTATTTCCTTCATAAAATACTCTACTAAGTTCTGTACATAATCTGTTTTGTTACAATGTTGTTGCTATAGGAACCAAATGTGAAACCAGGTAAACATAATCTACCTGTTGTGCAACCGTCTATGAA